>JAAOMT010000261.1:451882-468320 GCA_016748015.1 Geosiphon pyriformis | reverse complement strand
AAAGCGCTAAAGACCATTAACATTCTGTGTTTCTAGATTAGAGAAACACATCAGGCAATTGCAAGGATAGCCTCAGAGAAGACCCCAGACAGTGGGTAGATTTCAGTTCAGCCTCTGAGAAGGAGTACATAAACACACACAACAATCAAGAATTAAAGAATAACTTACATCACAACAGTAAAAAGAAAGCCTTCAGTGTAACAAGTAACATTATCACACAAATAGAATTGAGGAACTCACGAAAGACTGATTGCAATTAAAGCAGGATATCAGCAATTAAATATAACAAGAAAACCATCTCGTAACAATGTTAAAAACCATTTTTTTTTTCTAAAAGTGTCAAATAATTCCTGAATTTGTGGAGTTGGATAATTGTTTCCATGAGTTATGCCATTGAGTTTTCTGTAATCCACACAAAAGTGAATTTTTTTATTTTTTTTATGGACTAGTACTACTGGTGACAATTATGGACTCATTAATGACTGAATTAACCTGCTGTTAAACATCCAATTGATTTCTTGACAAATAATTTTATGGCTGGTTAGTGGTACCCAATATGCTTTTTGTTTGATTGGCATTGTATCTCCAGTCTTAATCTGGTGCTGGATTATATCAGTTCAGCCAAATTTGTTTTTACTTGCAAAAATGTTAGTAAAGTTGTTAAGTAATATTTTGAGTTATATATATTGAAATAGGTCTAAGTTTTTTATGTTCATTTATTCCAATTGTTCTAGTTGAAGCAAATAATATTCATTTCGTCTATAGATGGTTTGTGATGTTATGTCAACATATCTACACAATTGTAGAAAATTTGAAATATGGTTTGGTGGTTGGTTTTCAATTCTGATGGTTAAATATTTAATGTTAATTCCTTCTAGTATCTTGATAATATCTCTCATATTGTTGTAAATAGAAATTTTGATGTGACTATGGTTCTTGGCTGATATGTGTAGATTGATTAATTCAATTTTTCCTGATTCACAAATGATTGGTTCTACTTCAAAAATTTGTGCTTGATCTTTCACTTTTCTTTCTATTACTAACATATACCTGTTATATAGTGGAATAGAAATTGCTTAACAAGTGAAGATAATTTCTCTCTTGTCAACAATTTTTTTCTCTGCCATGTTAACTGGTACATCTATTCTTTTTGTTGATCCAAATTCACTAATCCTTTTAGCTGTAATCCTTAATTCTTTCTGGTTTCTTATTGATACTAACTGAGCTATTTTAACCAGAGGCAAGAATATTGCCTGTGCTATCTTTTTGTTTGGCTCAATAATATAGGCCTTTTCTGAGTCATTTTGTAGCATTGTAATGATATTTTCTACATATTCTGCATTAATTATTCCTTCTCTAATATTGATTTTTTTTTTCACTAAATTACTTCTAAATGCTAATTAAACTATAATTGTTGCTGAAATTTTTAAGGCTACTTTCAGATCAATATAGGTGCACAAATGTGGTTCTAATTTTATGGCTTTTTTTTGGGATATCTTAGATCAAACTCTGTATTAGTATTATGTGCACATTTAGGCATAATATCTTCATTATTATTGCTGAACCATTTAAGTTCCTGTTTCTTAAAGAGGTCAAAAAGCATAATATATTGTTTTGGGTTTGAATCAGAGTCTGAATTGTTGTTATTTTCATTGCTGTTTTGAATGAAGCTAGAACTGTTATTTTCATCATCATCATTGTTGGAGTTTAAATTGGGATTGAATGTCAATTCTAATTTTGATGTACAGCTACTGATTGGTTCTTTTTTTTCTGGGATTGTGTAGATCATGCATGATGGTAGATTGTAGTTGAGATCACACTTATTACAATATTAGAAATCATATGGAATCAAACAGTGGTTACATAATTGGGTGTTTATTTTTTCCAAACACTGTTCTTACTCTTCTTTTGTTGGTGCCAGATTCTGGTAATGCTTGTGGAATTTCTCTAAACCAGCTTCAATGTTGAGAAAAGTGTCTGAGTTAGAAATAAGGAAAGTTTTGACTGGTTCTGGTGGGTTATTTTTAACCTCCAATATTTCACTAAATGAAGTGCCTTCGACTTTGGCACTTGCCATTCTCTAGATTTTGTTCTTATTGTGTGAATAGCCATTCAGACATATCAAAGCACAGTTCTATGCAGCATTAAAGGGTGTTTTGTGACTGATCCAGTCGCTAATAAGGATTGTGTATTGGCACAAGACATTGCATGTTTCTCCTTGACCAGAAATGTTGTTCTATATTCTTTCATTGAGTAACTGTTCTTTACAAGTAAAACATGATTTGTTGTCCTACTTGTCTTGTTGTTTGGAGTACTTATAGTGTTTCTTGTGGCATAATTTGCAGTAGTAATAAGTGCATGTCCAATAGTCTTCATTAGATGTGATCCATGCTCTCATAGAGGACAGCTTTTTTTTGTAGTCTTTGTATTTGAGTGATATGTATAGTGGCTTTTTTATGGTTTTATGTAAATATGATCTTTTCCAGCCACTAGTTATCTCCTCTGTAGCTATGGTTTCTTTGGGTTCATTCTCTTTTTTCCTTTTTTCTTTGTTATCTCAAGTTAAAATTGGCAGTAGTTTGTTGTAGTCATTATTGGCCCAGGAAACTTGATAAGCTTCTCAGATAGGTTTTTTCTTTTTTTCTTTGAACTCAATTAGTGGTGCTGGTGTTATTGTGGGTTTAAAGTGGCTGCAAGTGGCTGGTACTTGTATGTGCTGGCCATTTTGGCTAAGTTGCAATTCTTGAGTGGTCCAATCAAGTACAGTGTTGATTTTAACTAACCAGTTATTACTAATTAGTGCTTGATATTATATAGCTTCCATTACTAAGACTTTGATTAATATTATGATGCCATTGACTTTGAAGGAAAAGTCATTAATCTTGCCAATTGGAGTTTTCATCACTTTATTAGCAATAATTATTTGGATGCTAGTAGTGTGATCAACTTGGTAACCTAATTGGTTCATGAATTGTCATGTAATAATACTGTCTGCTAAATCACTGTCTAAAATAAGTTTGATGAGATAGCCATCAACTGTGGCATTAGTATATATTGCTGTAATGGGTTTAGTGTTGAAAGCAGCTCTATTAAATAATGAGACCAATGTGGTTTCCTCAAGCTCAAAAGAAAATATGGTGGCAAGTGTCTTATTTTCAGTACTGGTTGCTAGTAAAATATTGTTGGTAAGTAGTTGCTGTGGTTTGAATTCTGAGTTGTTGGATTGCACATCTTCTGGGGTCACTAGAAAACTCAAATAGTTCTGAGAATTCAGGTTTTGAGAATAACTGGTTTCTAAACTCTGCTGTTATAATTCTAATGGTTAGTTGGAAGAGCTGGAGATCAGTTGGTAGACAATTATTGCCAATCTCCAGTTTTGAGTAACTCTTGATCTGGAATTTCCTGATGTCATCTGAGCTGAGTTTAGTGGTGGTAATAGAATCATTGATGTTTAATAAATTATTGGTAACTGTAATAATTAATAAATTACAAATAGTGCCAATTGATAAATTGGAGTTTAATAAATTGGCTGCATCATTTGTACATTGTTACCAGTAGAATTTTAGCTATTAATTAATATAAAATTACCCTCATAATTTCTATTATTAATTAGCATATATTATTATTATCTCAAAAATCACTTATTATTTAATCAAATTATTAAATATTATTACTCAATCAATAATTCGATTTGTATCATAGAAATTAAGATGATCAAATTACACAATACCCTGAACCATTTAACATAGTCAAAATTCGCCAAAATTGATAAAAATTGGCCGAAATAATCAATAGTTTAGTGAAATAACTTGTAGTTTGCTAAAATGTATCTTTAGTTTACCCAAATTATAGCAAAGAGAAAAGTACAAGTTCAAAGACTAGTACTACAACAAGTTGTATAAAAGAAAAGCTTTTCTCTTCAAGAAAATATATCTTCTCATAGTATCTTAATATAGTATCACTTTAGATATCTTAATTAGAACAAATTATCTTTTACACATTTTAAATAAAAATTAAATATTCAAAAAACAAATCTTTTGATTATTATACTTGAAATTCTCTCAACACAACTAACATTTTAAAATTGATTAGCTACTAATTTCAGTAATCTGTTAGTGACTTCAAACTTGAATAAAAAACGTTTCTCTTGACAAAATTCTATTTCTTTTACATTTCTTTTATTTTTTCATTCTTTTCTTATTATAATTATTAGAGTAGCCTACAAACAAGATTCCTGTAGAAAAGTTGACTTTTACAGCAAAGTAACTACACATTTTTAGTAAGCTTTTAGATGAGCAATTCTTGAGAAAGAGTTAACATTTACTACAATGTAACTACACAAAATAACTGGCATAGAATTGGCCATTCTATTTATAAGTCCAGCAGTTTAAATTATAGGAAATAATTTGAAGATAAATTCAGTTATTGGAGATCCAACTACTTCCTAAGAATGTGAATTCACAGCAAATCAACATTAACAACATTTAAGAAAAGAAACCAAAAACCTTCAGTAACAGCATAATATAGTTAAGTTTAGTATTGTTTATGTGTTTAATAATTGCTGTAATTCTGAGTTAAAAATTGGTGATCAGAATTTTGATACTAATTTCCCAATTGTTGGTTACTTATCCTTTTACAACATTCAAATTGCAAATGTATTTGTTTATCACAATAGTGGCAGATATGCATTTTTTGCTGCCATAATGATCATGTTGATGCTGGACATGACTAACTCTGATGCTAATTAATAATTCTGGAATTGTTTTAATGTTGGAGCAGTTGATATATTGCCTAATTGTTGTTAATTAAGTACCCTTTTAGTTTCTGATTAATTGAATCACTAAATTGTTTCAATTTAGAATCCAATTTAGATGATTTATTTATTATTAGATTTACAGTTTGGATATGATTAACTTCTAATTTAGCAGCTTTAAAATCTTTGGCATGAGTGACTGCTGCTTAAAGATTGGCTGGGTATAATGGATATATGTATTGCAAGATGCTGTTGTGTAATCTGTAAATAAACTGATTCAAAATTTGGGCTATTGTGAAATAATTGGCATTGATGGCTTGAATTTTGTACAGATTCCTGTGGAAGCATTCCAAGTAAGTGGTGACTGCTTTGGCATCTTTTTGTTTAATAGTAGTAAATGTTGTTACCAACCAAAATTTGAGATATTAATTAACATAAAATTACTCTTATAATTCTTATTATTAATTAGCACATATTATCATTTTAAAATCATCAATTATTATTCAATCAAATTATCAAATATCACCAATCAATTAATAACCCAATTTGTACATAACACAAATGTAATCTAAGTGCAATAATCAATTATGCAATACCCTGAAATATGTAACATTCAAAAGTTCACTGAAATTTGTAGAAATTTGCCGAAATAATTGATAGTTCACCAAAATATCTAATAGTTTGCAGAAATAACTTGTAGTTCATCAAAATGTATTTTTAGTTCAGCGAAATTGTAGAAAAGAGCAAAGTTCAAGTTCATAGAATAGTGTTACGACAAGTTGTATAAAAGAAAAACTTCTCTCTTCAAGAAAATGTATCTTACTTCAGATTTAACAATTAGAATCATTCTTTACACACAAAAACAAAATAAATATCAAATAATTCGAAAAATTAAATCCTTAATTATTTTCCTTTTGGAAATTAACCAATTCCTACTAAACAGTTTTGAAATTGATTAGCTACCAATTTCAGTAAACTGTTTGTGACTCCAGGCCTGGATAGAAAACGTTTCTCTTGACAGAATTCTATTTCTTTTACATTTCTTTTATTTTCTTTCTTTTATTTTCTTATTATAATCATTAGGGTAGCCTACAGACAAGATTCCTGTAGAAGAGTTGACTTTCATAGCAAAGTAACTACATATTTTTAGTGAGCTTCCAGACGAGCAATTCCTGGAAAAGAGTTGACGTTTACTACAACATAACTACACAAAGCAATTGGCATGGAATTGGCCATTCCACTTATAAGTCCAGCAGTTCAAATTATAGGAAATAATTTGAAGATAAAATTCAGTTATTGGAGGTTCAAACACTTCCTATAGTCATGAATTAACAGCATTACAATGAACATACAAGAGCTAAAAAGAGACCAAAAACCTCCAGTAATATTTGGTGCTCTCCCATGGAAACAACACAGCAAAACCAACTTCAAAGTGGTGACCACACCAGATGCAACAACTCTAGAGTATTACCAGTCAATTTACACCCACTGCAAGCAAAGATTCAACATTCCAGACGGAATTGAAGTTGTAAAGAAATCAGTATACCAATATATTGAAAACCGTATCAACAATTATCTTTTTGGAAATTACAATATCTCAGAAGTTAGAAGCAATCTTTACAATAATTTAGTATACTATTCACAGTTGGGAACTGAAGACCTTAACAGTGAAACACTTGCCACTTACTTTCAAGAACTTAATTTTAATATTATCAAGTACTGTGAAGAAACATATCCAGTACAGTCTCAATACTCTATTGATTTTGAATTAGAGACAGAAACAAGCAACAAAAGCAAACAAAAATTGAAGCAATACTCAAAAACCACCCCAAATACTCCAATACTACCAAAAACAACTGCCAAACACTAACAAACATCTAAACAAGGAACCAGTTCAAAACTTCCACTTATTATCACATCTTTTTCAGCTTCACTTGCATAAGCACAAACACCTAATTCACCCTTAAATCAATTTGCAAGACTAGAAAATTTTACATCACCTGGAAGTCCCACCAGACAATAAGAACCCCTTCAAATTAGTTCCAATCTCCTTGACTTTCTAGCTGAAAATCGAAGTGAACACTCTGAGACAGCAGCAAATAAAGAAAACAACTCTAAAATATCTAAAGAAAAATCAATAGACAGTGAAAACAAAGAAGACAAAATGATAGCATACATTGCAAAAATCTCTGAATTTTATGAAAAAGACATTGAGACCAGTCTCCAAAAATGGCTCGACCAAGTTACTAAAGCTGGAGACGCAAATGGATAAAATGCTGCCAGAATGTTATGAACAATTCCCTACTTTCTCAAAGGAACAACAGGTGAATGGTTCAAAAACTTGACCATTTCTTTTAATGACTGGACAGCTTTCAAAACTGCCTTCTTAGAACAATTCACTGATAACAACACCTCAATCACACTTCGAAATCGTTTTCACAATATCAAACAAGAACCCTCTAAATTTGTCATGACTTATATTGGGAAATTCAACAAACTTCTCAGACGAATTTGCCAACTTGAAACTAATGATTATTATTCTGATGCTCAAATCTTGGATCAATTTATCACTGGTTTAAAGGATAAACTGATTAAAAAGATTTGTCCACATGCCCCAAAAGATTTAAACTTTGCTATTCAGCATGCAAAGAGATATGAAATGGCCATGGAAAAAGCCAATTGTACAAAACTCATGAACTTAGCTATTAGAAAGACCAGCTCAACAGTTGAAAAAAAAATTAACCAACTCACAAAGAAAGTTGAAAACTATTTCACCAACCAACAACAACAACAACCCCAAAGATATCAACCACCCCAAAGACAGAATCAAAACAACTTTACATCACTCTCTAATAACCAGCCTCAGAATTGCCATTACTGTGAAATTTCTGGTTATTGGAAAAGAAATTGCAGAAAGCTACAATGAGACCAACAAAATAGGAGTAATCAATGTTACCTTCTACCACAGTAATTTTATTATCAACCACCACCACCAGCTTACTATCCACCAAGACCCCAATATCAAAGTAACTATTATCAGCCTGCCTCACAGCCAATTCAACAGCAATACCAACAACCACCCATGCAATATTATCAAGTGCCTGCTCGAAGATTAATTCCACAAAATCAATTTACACCACAAAGCTGATACTAAATAAACAACAATAGAATCAATTCAAACAACCAATTGATTTCCCGAAATTCAGCTCAACCAAGACCCAACCACTATCATACTCAACCTAGTTATCTTATGATGCCAGAAGAACAGGATTTTTGCCATACTGCACTTTTAGAAGGTAGAGCTGCAGCACAACAACAAAACCTTTCCTATACTTCTATCAGCCAGAATTGCTGAAAACGCCAACCTTTTAGATATATTCCCTTTCAAATTTGAAGCAAATGAATCACCATTCTTGCTTAGCAATGCAGCAGCTAATGAGCAAAAAGCCATAACTGCAATATACATAGAAGCTGAAGTAGAAAAAAAACCAATTCGATTAATCTTAGATAGTGGATTTGCTGGGAGTATTATCACTTACCAGTTAATGCAACAGTTAAAAAGAAATGTTGACCGACCAGCTCAAACAGTAATCATTACTGCCAATGGCATGAAAAAGACTCCAGTAGGGGAAATTGACAATTTTCCATTCACTCTCGATGAAATCACCATTCCAGTCAAAGTTCTTATAATGGATGCTCCCTAGTATTAAGCTCTTGTTAGAAATGACTGGCTTCAAAAAGCCAATGCAAAATTAGACTGGGAAATCCAAGAGCTACAAATTTCTTACCAAGAACAACATGCCCAAGTACCTGCCACTTGTAATACATTCAACAAATGCTCTAAAAAAGCTCTGGCTTTTGAATTTGAACTGAAAAAAGAAAAACCCATCATTGAAACATTTATGGCACTTGAATCAACCTCCAATTGGGCTGATAAAACTGAACAACAGTATTTTTCAACAAACAATTCTCTTGAAACAGAAGAACTAGTAACACTCAGATGGAATGTTCCCTATTTGAAACCGGAACCACAAAAACAATGCCCTTACATTCCACTCAAATGCAAAGATTGTCACAAAAAACTCTCATCAATGGGAGCTTGCATTTCACCTGAAGAAGAATATAAAAATCATACTTGTTATTACTGCAAAACTTGCCACAAAGAACGATGGGGCCATTTAATAAAAAGAAGTGAAAAATGGGACAATACCCCTTGTTTGACTTGTAGAGATATGCTACCAGAAGAATGCAATTGGATTGATATAGCAATGAGAGAAGGAGTCTGTGATCAAACCTGTTAATATGCTTTATCAATTTCAGAAAAAGTCAAAAGAGCAACACCTTTTAATACAACATACAACAGTGTTCTCAACAAACTTTATCATTACCCCCATGATGCTAAAATGATTTTTGACCTAGCAATGGCATTAATTAATAGAGCTACCAAAGAAGATGTCCATCAAATGAAGGAAGCAGAATACATTGATTACATCATAGAATTAGCTGGATTTGATTACGAAGATAAAGTAGAAGTTTACCACCAAATTACAAGTCACACCTATCCAACCCAAAAAGCTCAAATTCAATGATTAGAGCAAATGAACATTAAGCTATGTGAAGAATGCATTATGTTTTGTGATGAAAAGTGGTGTTCTGAATGCTATGCTCTTAGTATTCCTCTGCCCAGTGAAAATGATGAAAATGAAATTGAATTTGGAGAACCTGAAGCAACAGAAGAAATTGGAGCAACACCCATCTATCTCATCAAAAATCAGTCTGCCTTACAATTCAAATACTTCAACAACAACAGACAAGAAATAAAACCCAAGAAAGCACATGAAATTGATGCTGGATATGACCTAAGATATCCAGACAAGGATACTCTTGTTCTCAAACCCAAATCTCTCACAAAAATCAACCTCAAAATTGCTCTTGAAATTCTGCCAGGAGCAATGGTTCAAATTGCCTCCCGGTCCTTTCTGGCAAGCAAAGAAATCAATGTCAAAGAAGGAATAATCAATGCTGGATATACTGGTGACATAAAAGTAATACTCCAAAACAAAACTGACAAGCTATTTAATATTGAACATGCTGAGAAAATTGCCCAAGCCATTTATTTACCCTTAATCAACATTTCGGATTTACAATTAGTTAGTCAAAGAGAACAATTGGGAAAAAGTGAAAGAAGAACCAATAGTTTTGGTTCAACTGGACGATTCACAGTCTCAGTAAACATAGCTCTTAATGAACAAAGTGAATTTCACCAGATTCTACGACTTCCACAACCAATTACTATTTCACCCTTTGGAAAACATCTGGAAATCTACACCTGCCTAAAACCAACGACCACACAACAAATTTTTGAGTCCAATAAACAAATCTGCTTGGAACATAATATCTTGATTCCAAACATTTATATTCCAGGAGAAACAAAGAAAATCTGAGTTACTTTTTACAATCCCAACAATTATCCCATAGTTTTATTAAATAACTTAGAAATTGGAATTATTTACAGTAATATCTTTTAACAAGAATTACCCCAAACAGTCTCCGATTTTTCTGAAATTATTGGACATTCACTACCAAAAATCAACCCAAACCCCAGCTCTGAAAACTACCATGTTGTTATAGAAAAACTATTTCGAATCAACATGGGACAACTTGAACCACAACAACAGAACTAGCTCAAAGAGCTAATTGCAGAATTTGCTAATATCTTTGCCAAAAACAACAATGACTTAGGAAGAACCAATTTGGGTCAACACCAAATCTATACAGGAGATGCCAAACCAAGGTGACAACAAGCCTACTGAGTTGTTCCAGAAAGCCACCAATTTATTAGAGAAGAAGTACAACGGATGCTTAACAATGAGCTTATTCAACCATCAATGAGTCCATGGGCTTCACTTGTGGTCCTGGTTAAAAAGAAAAATAGAAAGATATGATTTTGTGTTGATTATCGACAACTCAACAGTGTCACCATTGGAGATGCCTACCCTCTTTCCCAAATTGATGACATGTTGGATGCCCTTGGAAAGTCCAAATACTTTTCAACACTAGATTTAGAAAGTGGATACTAGCAAGTTGCCATAAATCCCAAAGATTGTCCCAAAACAGCTTTCACAATCCAAGAAGGAAACTATGAATTCAATGTAATGTCTTTTCGATTATGCAATGCACCAGCAACATTTTAGAGATTAATGGATATTGTATACAAAAGACTCCTTTGGGAGTCAGTAGTTGTTTATCTTGACGATACTAATGTTTATTCTCCATCATTCAAATTACACTTAAAACACCTGTAAGAAGTTTTTCAATGAATACAAAAAGCAGGATTAAAATTAAACATCGAAAAATGTCATTTTGGAAAAACAAGTTTGGCCTTTTTTGGCCACATAGTTAGTAAAGAAAGAGTCAAACCAGACCCAGGAAAAATCAGTGCTGTCAAAAACTTCAAGACTCCACGAAATACCACAGAATTGAGAGGATTTATTGGATTAGCTTCCTATTACCGAAAATTTATCAAAGGATTCTCAGAAATTGCAAAACTCCTCAACCAGCTTACTACTAAAAACGTCAAATACAAATAGATGGAAGAACACCAAAAAGCTTTTGAAATTCTCAAGAAAAAGCTAACAACAGCTCCAATTCTCACCTACTCGGACTTTAGTAACTGATTTCAACTAGCTACAGACACTTCTTATACTGCTTTTGGTGCTATCTTATCACAATTAGATGACAATGGAAATGAATGAGTAATTGCTTATGCTAGCAGAACATTAAAACCAGCCAAAAAAAACTACCCTGCCACAGAACTAGAAACAGCAGCCATAATTTGGGCCCTACATTACTTTAACCTTTATCTCAGGCCTAAAGAATTCGATATTATTATTGATAATATTAGACTCAAATGGCTTCAGAACAAAAACACTCAGCTGAATGCCAAACAAACCCAATGGACAGAATTTTTAGCCAACTACCAATACATTGTACATCACAAACCAGGAAAGCTTCACACCAACGTTGATTGTCTCTTAAGAATAAGGCAAGATTAGAACACAAAACCAACACCCATTTGAATTAGCAGTAACAAAAATAACAAACAATGAACTCTGAAAACTACAACAATCTCAAACAATATTTGGAGACACTAACAATCCCAACAAATTGGTCTTCAGATGAAAAACACCAATTACAACAAAAAGCCAAACAATATTTTCTACACAACAACACCATTTATTATCAAAACTTCAGAAATCCAGACAAACCACTCAGATTAATACAGGAAAATAAAAAGAAAACTATCTTATATAACATGCACTCAAATCCTTTATTAGCACATCTAGAAAAAGATAGCACCACCCAAAGAACATTAGAACACTACTTTTGGCCACAAATGATAAAAGACATTCATGAATACATTAAATCTTGTGATATTTGTCAAAAAAGAGGAGGAACTTGCTCTATAGAATCTTTAAATCCAATCAAAGTTGGACAGCCTTTTGACTGAGTTGGTATCGATTTAGTCAGACCACTACCTATTACAAACCAAGGAAACCGTTATATCACAGTAGTGATAGATTATCTCACCAAATGGCCTGAAGCCAGAGCCATTCAATGAGCAGATGCGAAATCAGTAGCAAATTTCATTTACGAAGACATCATTTATAGACATGGTTGCCCAATTAAACTTTTGTCTGACCAAAGAACACATTTTGTGAACAACCTAATACAAGAAATTTGTGAATGATTCAATGTCAAAAGATCTTTGTCTTCACCCTACTATCCACAAACAAATGGACTTGTAGAACATTTCAATAAGACACTGTGTGAATCATTAGCCAAAGTTTCAACCAATTTTGAACAGGAATGGAATATCTTTATTCCATTAGTGTTACTAGCATATAGAACACTAAAACAAAATACCACAAAATACACATCATTTGACTTAACCTATGGAAGGACAGCAATATTACCAATTAATTTTACTATGGAACCATATCCAGTACAACCAATTAACAAAAAAAACTTTCAGGAAACACTCCAACAAAAAGCCTACACTTTTCTCAGTACATTGGAAGGAAAACAATAAATAACAGCCACCCATATTGAACACTCCCAAGCTCAACAAAAAGAATGGCATGACAACAAATTGCCACCAGTCACCAATAAATTTAAAGTCGGAAACAAAGTTCTCTTACACAAAACTAAAGCTGAAAAACAATGGAGTGGAAAATTCGAAAATAAATGGAATGGACCATTCTTCATTCACAAAATCTTAGGAAATGGATCATACAAGTTAAGACTTGATGACAAAATCCTAGCAAAAGTTGCACATAGAAATTGACTGAAACATTATCATTCCAGAAACAATCCTGAACCATTAATTCCACAAATTGGTACATATTCCCCTTTAATTAAGCCTGAAAATATTCTCCAAAATTTAGAACCAAGAGTTGTTATTGAACAACCTCCCAACTTGAACACTTAATTTAAATTTACTATAGTTATTCTCTTATAAATTAAAAATAATTTCACAAAACAAAACACACTGAAAAGACAAAAATAACATAAAAACCCACATACCAAAAATATTTTCAATCTATTTTCTCTCACTTAAATTTTTATAATGACTATTCCTCAAAATATTCAACAAATATCTCAAAAATTAATGCTAGCTTTAAAGACAATACCCGAATTATCTATTACTATTACAGAAAAACATATTAATTATACCCAAACAGAAATAGTTGCCAATTTAGCCCCAAATTCACGAAATTATCACCTCTACAAAAAGAAAACAAGAAGTTATTCTGGAATTCATTTACCAAAACTTTTGAAGCTTGCTTTAAGGGAAAACTTATTGCTTGCCTCTATTAATATTCTACCAAATGCTACTATTCAACAAAAACTTCAACTGTGTTTTAATGAAGAAAACAGCAAATACCCCCCAATATATAGATATTTTTACATTGGAAAAACACTTCACAAACAAAAATGGGAGCTTATAGCAGCAAACCTCACAAAAAAAGCTATTCAGAAACAAATCCACAACGAATTCAAAACAACAGCTGGACCTACAAACAGTTGCTATAAACTAAGAGCTGCTCTTAGACTTTATGACCTATTTTACACTTGTGAAAATGTCCTACAAAACCCAATTTTACAACCCTTGAAGATTCAATATATTGGAAAGCTCACAGAACTGGAATTTCAAAAATTTTCTGACCAAATTTTTTCAATAATCTTGGATTACTATCTGGAAATTACAGACAGTACTTGGACTTCAATAGAGCTCAGTCTTGAAGAGAAAGTTATGTTACCAACCAAAATTTGAGATATTAATTAACATGAAATTACTCTTATAATTCCTATCATTAATTAGCACATATTATCATTTCAAAATCATCAATTATTATTCAATCAAATTATTGAATATCACCAATCAATTAATAACCCAATTTGTACATAACACAAATGTAACTTAAGTGCAATGATTAATCATGCAATACTCTGAAATATATAACATTCAAAAGTTCACTGAAATTTGTAGAAATTTGTAGAAATAATTAATAGTTCACCGAAATATCTAATAGTTTGCAGAAATAACTTGTAGTTTACCGAAATGTATCTTTAGTTTAGCAAAATTGTAGAAAAGAGCAAAGTTTAAGTTCATAGAATAGTGTTATGACAAGTTGTATAAAAGAAGAACTTTTCTCTTCGAGAAAATGTATTTTATTTCAGATTTAACAATTAAAATCATTCTTTATATACAAAAACAAAATAAATATCAAATAATTCGAAAAATCAAATTCTTAATTATTTTCCTTTTAGAAATTAACCAATTCCTACTAAACAGTTTTGAAATTGATTAGCTACCAATTTTAGTAAACTGTTTGTGACTCCAGGTCTGGATAGAAAATGTTTCCCTTGATAAAATCCTATTTCTTTTATATTTCTTTTATTTTTCTTTTCTTTTCTTATTACAATCATTAGGGTAGCCTACAGACAAGATTTCTGTAGAAGAGTTGACTTTCACAGCAAAGTAACTACACATTTTTTAATGAGCTTCCAGATGAGCAATTTCTGGGAAAAAGTTGACGTTTACTACAACATAACTATACAAAGTAACTGGCATGGAATTGGCCATTCCACTTATAAGCCCAGCAGTTCAAATTATAGAAAATAATTTGAAGAAAAAATTCAGTTACTGGAGATTCAACTACATCCAGAAAACGTGAATTCACAGCAAACAGGTATCAACAACATTACAGAAAAGAGACCAAAAACCTCCGATAACAATATTACTCATAAAAGAAAAACAGATATAGAAAATAATAGACCAATAAAGGAGTAAGGATTAGCACGAGAACACATTGCTTAGCAATATAGAGCAATATTAGAAATCATGGCATATTGTTTAAAAAATTATAACACTTGCTCGAAAATGTGAGCAATCTCATAGAACATTAATTATGTATATATAGTGGTAGTATTAGAAGAAAAAAAGACAGATCTTTCAGTTTAGATTTAATCTAAGCAATCTTTTACATCACAAATATCAATAAATAATTATTCAATATATCAAATCTACTCTCCACTATCAACATAAAATGTTGATAGTAATTGATACTTAACTACACTGAAACAATAACTCTTGATCATGGCTATTGATGGGATACTAACTTGCAATTGTCTTTGCTTATTTCTTTATCTTCTTTTATTTTTCTTTTATTTTTTTTGTTATTTTTTTTGGTTTTACTAATTGATTGAGGATTAAGCACTGAATTACTGATGTTAAGGATAGCCTAATAAAAGACCCAGAAATAAGAGTAGAATTACATATATATTAACAGATAGTTTACCAAAAGGACACAACTGCCAGAATAAATCTGGCTGTCAAGCTAAGAAAAAAATTGAACAGAATTGCAATTCCAAAAAACTATTACAATTATTATTGAATCTCTGTTTATTATATAAAAAACTCTACAACAAAATCTTCAGACCAACTAAAACCTTTAGATCATGAAAACTTTCAGAAACCAACACCCATCATTATATTAATTAAGCACCAAGTTACAGATTTGTTATTTGTTTCAAGACCCCAAATAATTACCTGTAACAATAGGTAATAACATACTATTATTTAAAACAGATTCTAAGTTTATAATAAAAGAATTATTAGTTAAAAAAATTTTTTTTCTGAAAAAATATGCTTTTTGAGAAATTTAGAATGTAAAAAAAAAAAAGATTTATATTATCTTAATCAATATAAATAACTGGTTACATATAAAAAGATGTAATTTATATTTGGTTTAAATTATTTGATATAATATATTATATTAAATAATATTTAGACTTTATTCATTAAAATAAAATAAAATAAAATAATTTTAAGCTAATTTTTATTTAAAAACAAATATTAATAATATTATAATTTTATTATTTTATATAATTTTTTTATAATTTTTATCTTTTTTTTCTTTTTGTATATTATAAAATAAATTTATATAACCAGTAACATAATTATATTATTTAATAATAATGTTTAAATCTGTAGTATTATTAAATAATAATAGTTAAAAACAATTATAATAACTTAATTAAATATTAATTAATAACAAATATTATTATTAACAACAATATTTAAAAAACTTTTTACAAATAAAAAAATTTTTAAAATTT
>JAAOMT010000261.1:377486-448750 GCA_016748015.1 Geosiphon pyriformis | reverse complement strand
TCAAAGTTCCATAAAAGACGGTTATAAATTTCATGGGCTGGTTTTAAATGTTTGTATACCTATATATTGAAAGTAGTTTATAGTAGGTTACCTATAACAAAACTTAGTGTTTTGTGTCTGTTGTGTAATGACATTGAATTTTTAGATTATGCTTTTGTTTGCAAATCAGATGCATTTCTGCATTAAGTTTTAGATGCTTATTTTTTGCATTGGATTTTTTTAATTAATACATGTGTTACATTATTCCAATTTTTTAAGAAAGTATATGTAATTTATGGTAATATTAAAATTTTTGTTTCAAAACTTTTTAAATTTATATGCAGTTTGATTGTAGATTATTATAGTAAGATTTGGTTATTAAAAATTAAGTTTAAGATTAATATAAAGAAAAATAATTTAATATTTGTATTTAATATCATTTTTTTTTGCTTGGTAATTTACTTAATATTTTGTCTAATAATATAATATATCTGCTTGATATAATTAAAGTATTTAAAATAAGGTTTGGCTTGTATTTATATAATTTATTTATTTTTAATATTAATAATAAAATTATAATTCAAATAAATATATAGTGAATTTAAGTAATTAATTATATATAATAAATACATAAATTATATTTAATTTAAAGCACTTAGTTTGTTATATTATATTAAATAAAAATTAGGTTTTATTTATTATTGTTATAATTTTAAAACTAATTATTAATACAAATAAATTTTTTTTTAAAAAATTTTATAAATATGCTTTGTTAAAATAATAATATTATAAAAACTATAAACTTTTAATATTAAGTTTAATATTTTTTTATTAAAGCTTAATAAGTGAAGCCCAACCACTATTTAGTACATAAAGCCAAACTAAGTGGTTTAAACTAAATACAACTCATGTACTTACTACATGTGGCTAGCCACTTAGACCAAACAAGACAATACTGCATACTTATATGAACACAAACATTACTACCCAAATCAAAGTAAAAAAGACAAAGTCTTTGATGGCCAAAACTAACAGCAAAAGACTCAACAATACTAAGCATCCTAATTATACTATTTGAAAAAATAGACACTAAATCACAAGACAAATCTAACACTACCATCCTCAACCAAACCAGTTTTTTCTATATCAATACTAAATTTTGATCTCAACAGCCATATTCTAGAATGATGTATTTCCACCAAGTATCTTACAAAATTAACAACAGTGGAGATGGCTTTTTTTCTACAATTAAAAATCCCAATGATCTCTACAAACCAATTCCCAAGCACAAATTTTTTGTATATAACAGCATAAGTTTCAGAATCTGACAAACAATAAGAGAGTGTCCTCAAAATGACAGAAGAAAAAAACAGACTAGGAATACTTACCAAAGTGGTTCATCACATGGAGACTTCTGCCAAAATCTCACTCCAAATACCAACATCTTGACCACAAGTGAAAATGTGATCTGACAACTTTATCATATCACACAACAAACACAGCACACCAGGATAATCTTTATTATACAATCTTTTCTTGACAGCCATAGGCAAATGCCTATATATTGTCTTCATTAAGTAAGTACAAAGATTGAACAACTTCTAATTTGTAGAACCAGCAAGCATATGTGAATCCAGGTGCCAAACTTTTGCAATAATGTCTCAATCAATATCCATAACAAATAAACCAGAAACCACATTATGGCTAGAACCAGTCTTCTACTGAGCATGACAAACAGACCTAAAAATATTCTTGACAAAATGTTGGAGACAGTAGTGTTTTCAGCCAACAAAAAATGTTCATGCACACCTACTAGCAAATAAAAAGAAAAACCAGCAGCCACACCAGCAGCAGCATTCACTTTATCATTATCACAAAACCCAGAATGACTCTTGACTTTAACCCAACTAACTGTGAGATTTTTATCTCTAATCAAATTAAAAATATGCCTCCTTTTAATTCAGCATTGATTGCAGAAATCAGGTGCAGCCAAAGCCATCTCTGACATACATGTATTAATAGCTGCTTGACTGTCAAGATATAAAACCAAGAAACAAGAAGATGGCACATACTTTAGAGACAAAACAACAGTCTACAACTCAGTTATAGTAGAAGAGACAAGGCCATGTACCCCTATATCAACACTTATGTCTAATGCTAGAAAATATGCAGCAGCACCACTAATCACACCAGCAAAGCTGGCATTCCTCAATAAACCATTGGAATAAACCTTAAACAAGTCAGACCAAATCTTATGCAAACCATCTTGCACTTTAGTAAACTTTTTAGAATTCAAAATACTCAATCTATCTGGCTAAAAAGAAACAGAAAAAACCAGCAGCAAAGAACTATTACTGTGTAGAAACTTTGATGTAACATCAAACCAGTAAGGAACAGGGCCTCTGAGATCCAATTTCTTTTACTAACAGAAAGTTTTCCAATCCATAATACAGCTTTTTTTATCAAAGAGCTTATTACCAAAAACAACTCTGAAACACTTTAAAGAATAAACAAAACTAAGATATAAAGCCTTTTCAAGAATAAACGACATAGAAAAAACACTAGAACAATAAAAGACATTGGACAAATTGTTTGCCAAAAACAGTTTATTACTTAAAAAAATCTTAATCACACCAGCCAAAAAATTGTTTACAGGACTAACAAACAACTTAACAAGAAACTGCAAAGAATTCAAAGGAGCCCATCCCAAAACCTGCAGATCTAAGAATCTATAATAAAATAACTAACCAATAATGTTAGAAGTATTAGAAAATAAGACCATAAAAGCCAATTTATTCTCCAATTGCACTTGTTCAAAAAACTTTAGACCATACAATAATAGATAGTGCAGAGCCTTATTAAAAAAATCATGCAACAAATTTATCTTAAATTTAAAGCCCTTTCTGATCATAACATTCTACTTGTAATATACACTCAATAATATGAAAATAAACTAGATTCTATAATTAACAATGAGTTGCAAAATGGCTAATACCAAATAAGAAAATTGTTTGTCCATAATAATCTTCCTAAACACCATATTCACAAAGAAACATATATTCAAGTAAGCTTTAGCTACACTTGACTTAGACAAACTCTCAGTCAACAAAAAAATTTTCAGATACCTGTGTGTCTCACTCTTCTTGGCTATTGAAATAGGCTGGCCACTAACACTCAAAACAGCAATCTTAAAATCCTGGTTAATTGGAATAGCCACCATTTTATCATTATTAATAGAAATATTGTTGATCAAGAAAAACTTACTGGCAATGTTCAGAGTATACTGCATTGAAGCCAGACAATTACTAACTCAAATTGTATTATCCACAAACACACCAGCTGCAAAATATGAAAACAAACCACCACTATTCTTAATTCTGCCAGTCTTTCTCACAAATTTAGTGTCAATTTAATAACTACACAAATATTCATGTCACTTGATCTTACACAAAAGTAGATCATAAAAAATTTTTCATAAGAAGGAGAAGAAAACTTCATCCTAATCCAAACTATCATGCACTTTATAGCTTTCTAAAAAGCCGAAATCAGTCATAACTTTATTGATCCTATTATTATGTATGCTACCAAAAAATTTAATAAACCTATTACACATTTTGATTCACCTTAAGCTAGTCTCCAAATAATGCCAACCAACTGAGTTATATGCTTTGTACATGTTCTGCAAAACTAACCAAAGTTCTTAACTCTTCTTTAGCATGTCCTTAATTATTGAACCAACTGCAAATATAAGGAATTGAATAGCCATATCTTTCAAAACCAAAAAATTATTACCACAAAGAACACCAAACTTGTTGCACACAGATAAAATCCTATTGGAAAGAATTTTCTTGGCAGTTTTGATCAGTGCAATAAGTTAAGTGTTTGTAAGAACTTTCTTCCAGTCATAAGATTTAGGAATCATCAAAATTCATGCTCTTTTCCACAAAATTGGAACATTCCCAACTACCAAGCACATATTCAACAGCTTCAAAAGACATTTCAATAATTTTTTACTACTATGCTTTCACAGTTTATTAGAAATGCCAGACAAGCCAGCAGCTTTGTTATTAGACAGACCATCAACAATCATGAGCAACTCACTTATACTGATTGTACATATTACACCAGAAAAAGTCTTGTTTTTCACATAATTCAATAGTGCATATTGGCAAATCCAAAGATTAAGCATCACTAAGGGCACACTCCACTTTCTTGTTCAACTCTCTATAATTTTATTAACACTGAGTTTTACCTTATCTAATTCCAAAATCAGTTCATTACCTATTATTAAGTGATCCAAAACTACCTTGTAAAAGGGCCAATCCAACACACTTCTAATCATGCCACCTTTATCAAAGCAAAATTTCTCCATATGTTTCTTTATTGCCTTTCTAATAGAAGTCTTTTTAACCAATTTAAATTTAAATATTTTAGATCTTCAATATTTCTTCCTAACCAAAAACAAATGTTTATCAACCTTCCACTATTCTGAACTATCTCTGTTATCATAAAAGCTTTGTCAACATTCAGAGATGACCATTTCCCAACTAGATAATCAAAACCAAAGACATTACCCAAGCTTAAATACTTAACTATTTTAGTCACTAACAGTTTCAATCTGAAAAACTTAGATAAATGTTTGTTTTTCAAACACCAAAATTTACTAAACCAATGTTTTGTGAAAATTTTATTAGTTGCACTAACTATTATTTTTTCCAAAACTGCCTACATAGTATCTATATCACCCCAAATTTTGGCACTAGAGAATTTGTTTCTTACTTCTAAGAGTTTGGCAAATGAGCACTCTCTAAATTTCATCCATTTGGTATTATTTGCATCTTTAATTTTGAACTTTCAACAATCTTTATTAGCCTGTTTGTGCAAGCTATTTAAACAAACATTTAAGAGCCCACCCAAGCCAATCGAAACCAAGACAGTATTGTAATTGGTATTAAAAAAACTGGAAACAGAGCAGACCTGATAACTAGTGACAGCAAATGATAAATTCTTACTGACAAAAATGTAATCAATAGTTTTTTCAACCCCTTTAGAATTGCATCATGTAGAAGTTTTCACTAAATGATAGTTAGTAAACAAATTAACCAAACCTAAATTCAAACAGAGCTTAAAGCTTACATTCCTTTCAGACCCATTCTCATTGAAATCTCCATCCAAAACCATAAAAGTGCTAGAGTTAATAGTCTTTACAATAAAAAAGTTTACAGTTAGAGCCTGACCAAATCTGGTTTTAGAAAAAGCACCAGCATACAACTCCAGAATCATAACTGAAAGCTTGTCTTTGAATAAAAGCCATACCAAAATAACTTGACTAGGGACCTCTTTTATCTTAGACACATAACAAGCCAAAAAATTGTTCATAATCACAGCCATTCTAGCACCAAAAAATTCTTTATCCAAACCAGACATGAAAACACATACACTCTCAAACTTATTAGCAATTCAAAACTTAACACTAGACTGCAATTTAGTTTCCATAATAAAAGACACCATACAATCAAAACTCATATACCAATGAATAATGTCCACTTGCTTTGCAAGAACATTGATACTTCTAATATTACACATTGTAAATTTCTACACCAAACCACTTATTGGGATGAAGAAGACAATAAGAAACCTGAACCAGAGCACAAATAATTTAATTTAACCAGCATTAAACTGATTAAAGCTTTCAAAGACACTATTTTTGACTTTAAGCCATCCACTTTGATGGTTAGAGTCTTGGAGCTACTTGAACCAAAACTAGATACATTATTATCAACAACAGAAAAAGGAAAAACAGAAAGCATTAACACACTATCCAAAGCCATATCAGAATTCAAGCTTAAAGTCAAAGATACAGAAACAGCCAGAGGGGGCACTTGAGAAACAGGTGGTAAGGGCACTAATTCCACAAAACTCAATTTTTTTAAAACACCAGAAACTTGATTGGCTAAAAGTTCCAAAGAATGTTCCAAAGACACTAAACAATTATACAAACCAGAAACACTAAAAGGAGCAAAGATAAATAAAAAAACACTGTACCAGAAGACAATTCAGCACTAGGAAAAGAACCAGCACCAGAAAGAAATGAAAGAACCATATAAGAAAAAAGACCACCAGCAACTTGGGCCCAAGTTTTGTCACTGAAAGAAACTGGGTGAATAATAGATGCCTGCTTTTTCTTATAAATGTTGGCCAACCAAACCTGATCTTGAAGAAATACCACATGCCTACCATAATCACCAACATTTTCACCCACTGAACAATCAACAGAGATATGACCAAACTGTTTACATTGTGTACAACAGACCAAAAAAAGCCCAATCCAGCACAAATTTACACTCTTATAAACTAAAATAGAACCAATAATAGCCAATTTGAATGTCTTATTATCAAAACATATCATAGCACATCTATTACAAATATACAAACCAAGATTATAACCAATAAAGCAAGTTTTTCTATTATACAAATCTAGCAAATCTGATAAATCATAAGCAGTAATGCCCATTGACAAAGTATACAATAAAGTCTGATAACAATCTCTAATTACTTATGATTTTTTGTTATTAACAGCCAATGTCACACAAACAGAATTCTTATCCATGAGAACTAATTATTTAGAAGTGACTAAGCTAGTCATATTTGATGACTCAAATTTTACTATAGTCTTTTGCCAAAGTCTAATTAATTGTATTTTAATCAAAATTTCCTGACCAAATTTAAAGAGCACAGATTCCAATGCTGATTTGGAAAAATCTACTGGAATCTCCTTGATGATCACTTCCTGATTCGATCTGATGTTTGGTTTTCTAATATTATCATTGACTAAGATTTTGGCAATAATAGCCAATTCTCTAGTCTTTAGCATACTCAACTTTGAAGTGAAAAAAGACCTAATTAGCCCAGGAAATTTTGAGGGAGTGGACATCCCCCCTCCCAAAACCATCTACACAATAAAAATTTTTTTTAGAGTCAACAATTTATCACTAGAAGACTTTTTAGACATGGCTAACAAATTAATATCCAATACATATGATTTCTTTGAGTCAAAACTTCTTATATCCTTGCTACATAAATCAATCAATGGCAACTTTCTGGAACCAACAAATTTAGGCACTGGAAGCTTCAATATGGACTTGTTTTCATTCAAGTCATTAAAAAATGACACCTTTGGTGGCTGTCTAAGAACATATGTTCTAGTTCGCATTTTTTTCGGAGTTGTATTATTCATTATGTCATTAGTTTCAAAAGTATTGAAATTCATGTAACTCACTTTTTCAGCAATGGTATTTTTCATGTTTTCAATGTCAAACACTTCACTCACACTTGTATTTTCTCTTTCAACTTTACTACTCCAAGAAACCTTGTGTTCTTCATTATCAGTATGTAAACTATTGACAGATATGGGGCCAGTCAATAAATTTATCATGCCATCAGTGACACCAAGATTCTTAAGCTTCTTGTATAAGGGTTCACAAAAGTAGATATTCTCAACACACACTTTTTTCTTAGTGCTAGTCTGAGTCCCCAATCCAGCCAAACCTGTCACTGAATCTTTAGCAGAAGAATCTGGTAGATCCATAATCATAAACAAAGGTATGTTGAAAGAAAAAAAAGTAAAAAAAATTTATTTATTTGGTATAATCTAGTTCTTGTTGTGACCAAGAAATCAACAAGAGAAAAATTAGTTTAAATTTAATTTGGTTTTTAATAATAATAATTTAATTATAATTTTACATAAAATAATTGCTTTAAATAAATTTATTTTTATAAAATTAACTTAAATAATTAATTATATATATAAAATACATAAATTATATTTAATTTAAAATATTAAAAGTATTAGAAATTTCAAAAATATTGGCAAAAATTTTAGAATACCAAAAATATTAGTAATAATTCAGAAAAATATAAAAATAATTAAAATACTAGAATATTTTATATTATAAAAGTAATTATTAAATAATTTAAATAACATAAAATTTTTTAAAAAACATTATAATAAAAAAAATAAGAAATTTTTTTTTCTCTTGTCGATCTCCTGACCACAACAAAAACGAAGTTTTATTTAGTCTTTTTTCTTTTTTTCTTTGTTTTTTTTCTTTTTTCTAAATATTTCTTCCAACTTTTTTTCTTTTGTTGTGATAAAACCAGTAGGCTTCTCTGCTGGTGGTTTTAATTCTGTTTCAGCTGAATTGGGGACTTGGTCTAATAATAATAAAAAAGCACATATTGAAAATATATACTCTTGTGGCTCTTCATACAAAAAATCCAAGAATCCTAGTATAACTGGTGGTGTGGTAAATTTGTCAGCTGGTCCTGTTTCTGGCAATGTTTTACAAGCTAGCAATTTGAAGCACAAAATGTTTTGGAATAGCAAAGTAGAAAGTGAGGATGCTAATATTAGTGAGGTGTCTAACTTGGAAAACATAAACAACATGGTGGCAGAGAAAACAAGTTACGTGAATTCCAATAATTTTGAGACTGATGATATAGTGGATGATACGATTCTGAGAAAAACATGAATGAGAATGTATGTTCTGGGACTACTGCCAAAAAAACCTTTTTTCAATAATATAAGTGATGTCGATGATGTTTTGGAGCTCCAGTCTCCCAAGTTTCAAGGTTTCAATCAGCTGTCGAGTGCCAAGTCACATGTTCTAGAAAAGAGAAGTTTCGAGCCAGTAAAATTTTTCACATTAGATATTGAGCTTTTGGCTATTCCAGGCAAATCTGTTAGTAACAAGTTAATTTCAATAAAAAAATTTTTTATTGAATTGATAGTTTTAGGAGAGCCACTGCTTCCTTAAAATTCCCAGGGATTATCAGATCTTCATTTACTTCGAAATTGAGCTTGAATAAGACTAAAAATATGGCAATCTGTAAAAAAATTTTTGTTAATAATAGTCTTAAGAAGGTAAATAGCCGATTGAATCAGAAAGTAATCATTAAGAAGATCCCAGTAGATCTTTCTAGATCAGCAATTGAGTCAGTTTTCTCTAAATTTAGTTAGGTGATTTCAATTAGGATGCAACTGATTGGGCTTTAGCAAAAGACTGTAGTAGAATTTGTGTTATCAGATGTGGCTAGCTTGGTCATCTCCAAATGGTTAATTCTTGTGGGTAAGGATTCTGTTTGTGTTGTATTGGCTACAAATAACAAAAAATTGTGGGTAGTTAAGGATTGTTATTGGGCTTTGTTATACATTTTGCCAGTAGACATTACTGCTCATGATTTATCAAATTTGTTGAATTTGTATGATGGGAAAACTTGCTTCATTGGCCATAATTTTAGCTCATATGTGCATAATAGATGTGCAGTGGTCTGTTTTAATAATAAGACATTCAAATTGGCTGCTATTAGTTCTACTCCAGTATTTAAGAGTGTGAATTTATACTGGGCTGGTTTTTTTCTGGCTTGTTGCACCAAGTGTAAACAATTTGGTCATATTTTTGATGTGTGTTTGGTTGGTGGGAATTCTGAAACTCATTATAAGTGGGTGGTGTCTTCTCAAGATCAGGTTTATTTAGTTAATATTTATAAGAGGAAGCAGGCTTTGATTGCCTGTTTAGTGTTTTTTAGTAGAAAAACTTGGGCTTAAATTACAGGTGGCTCTTTTTCTCATGTGGCCTTGTCAGTTCCTTCTGGTGCTGATCCACTTTTAAGTATGAAATTTTTAGAGATGGCTTCTAACCTTCTTGATGATTCTGGTTTAGCCAACCATATGACTTCTTTGGAATGCTTCTTGGAGCTTTTGTCAGATCAGATTTCAGAAGTTTTAAAGAAATTGAGCTTTGTGAAATTGGTGCCAATATCATCACCATCTTGTGTTCTCTTCCCTTGGACTCAGCTTTGGATTTAAGTATGGCTGTAGATGGCATGGTGGTGTTCTTTTCTCCTTCTCTTGCAGTGGTCAAAAATGCTATACCCAAACTAAGTTTGAGCAGTTCGAAGGTACTTACAACCAAGGTGGGTGGTTTGAAATCAAAGATGATGGCTTTGAAAGTTTCAGTTAGTTTGATATTGGTAAGATTGGACTCTTTGTGTTCTAGTTTGGGTTTGTTAGTCCTTCTTCTATCTTAATAATTAGTTTAATTTGAAAAATTACTACTTGCAATGTTTGGAGTATGAACAATCCTACAAAACAGGAGGATATTGTTCACTGGCACAAGGATATAGGCAATTTGATTTCAATTTTTACTGAGACCAAGTTACAGAGTAAGGCTTATTTGTGGATTTCTGATAGGTTTGATAGTGTCTATGTTTTCACTTTTAGTACAGACTCTGGCAACTTGGGTTCTGGTATTGCCATTATTATGGACATTTCTCTAGCTTGTCATGTGTGTAAAATTTCTGAGATTCCTGGTCGGCTTCTTTCTTTCAAGCTACTTTTCAAAAACAAACTTTCTGTTTTGATTTTGGGGCTCTATGCTGGTGCTTCTTTGTCAGTTTGGTTCTCCCAAGCTGGTAAAATCAACTCTATGATTGCTAAAGCTGTGAATAAGCCCTTTTTTGTTGTTCTGAGTGGCAACTTCAATAAAAATGGCTCTTATAAGTGTACCAGTTTTAAAAAGTGTCTAGATCTCAATTTGTTTAACTTCTTGAGTAGAAATTCTTTTGTAAAGACACCTACTTGGATTAACTCTTGTGGTGTGGCTAAAATGATCAACTTTCTGTTCATTTCCTCAAACTTGGTTAATGCTGTGATAAATCGCAATATGTGTAATATTGGGGAATTCTTTGATACTGATCATCAGACTGTTTTTGTGTCTATGGATTTGGGTGGACTTTTGAATATGCAGTTAAATTTGCTTTGCAAGCAAGTAAATAAGGATTGGTGGAAGTTTGATTTCAAAAATGCTAGTGAGACTAAATGGAATGATTTTGGAAGTGTTACATCAGCCAATGTGACAATATTCTCGAATGAGTTTGCTACCACCATGAAATTCTTGGATCTGGATGTATTATGAAATATTATTTATAAGGTGATGATTCTCTCGGCTAATGAGATGTTCAAGAAGAAGTGGTTCAAGGGATTTGATAATGTTTTTACCAAGGAATTTTCAAAGTTTCACAAATTAAAGCTTTTGGTTTCTAGAATTGTTAAGACTTCTTATGAAGAGAGTGCTGTAAATTTTGATTCTTTTATGAAGTGCTGGGTTTCTTTGAACAATGTTAAGACCTTGGTTGTTCAAGATGTTATGGACTCTGGTACAAGCCCTGATCATGTTCATTCTGCTCTTTTTGGTGCAGAGATTTTATCACACATCTAAACTTGCTGAGTCTCTGAAAACTAAGGAGATGTACATTAAAACTGCTATAGACAAAAAGATGGAAAGCTTTGAGGTAAATAAGAGTTATATGATCAGAAGTGTGCTGAAGCATTCATTTTGCAAAGTAGTACTTAACCACCTGGTTTTCAATAATAAACTGATCCTAGATCTCAATTTGGTTAAATTTAAGGTAGATGTAATTATGAAGAGTTAGACTAGGAAGTATCAGATGGTTGATAATGTCTCTGGCAATTGGTGTCATCAATATCAACTTTTGGAGTATGTTTTTGATGGAGTTTTCTTTAATGTTATGTGCTCAATTAAGTTTAATAAATTGTTTGAAGTGGTTTCCTCTCTGCTTGATGGCAAAGCTGCTGGTCTTTTAGGTATATCAAATAAGCTTTGAAAACATTGTAATAAGACAGTTTTGGATATGTTTTTAGTGCTTTTGAAGTCTTGTCTGTTTAGAGAATCTGTGCCCAGCTCTTGGAAGGAGGCTTGGGTCTCGATGATTCCCAAATTTTATAAATGGGAGAGTGTTCTGACAAATACTCAACCTATTGCTCTGATTGAAATGGTTTGTAAGATTCTTTTCAAAATTCTCTCTGATAGAATTTCTTTGGCATACAGCACTTTTGGTGTCCTTTGTGGAGACAATTTTTTGGTTTTAAAGAGTAAAACAACCCAGTCCCCCATTTTTGCAATTGGTTCAATTGTTGAGGATGCTTTGGAAAAGAACTGGGAGCTTTGGCTGGTTTTGCAAAACATGCAGAAAGCATACAATTCAGTTGGCTGGAAGCATTTTGAGAGGAGTTTAGTCAGGATTAAGATGTGCAGCAAGTTCATTTGATTTTTTAGTAGTATTCATGAGGATCGCACCAACTGTGTTATGACAAATTTTGGTTTGACAGATGGTTATCATGTGCATAATGGTCTAGACCAGGGGGAGGTTTTTTCATCTCTTGTGTGATATATATTTTATGATCCTCTGTTGTGCAAAATCAAGCATCAGAAAAGTATGTGTAAATATAGGTTGAATTCTTATTTTATTTCCAGAAGTGGTCATACTGAATCTTAGGCTGGACTTTTTTCTTTTTTTGCTGCTGGTATTTTCATTGATGATACAATTTGGATTGGTAGTAGTTGGACAGCTACTCAACATATTCTTAATATTGCTAGTGAATTTTTTCAGATAAATGACATTTCTATTAATAATAACAAGACGATGGCCATTCCCATCAATAGCAGAGCCAGCAATCTTTCTCTTTTTATCAGTAACTTGCCAATCTCCATTGTCAAAAAGGGTGAATTTCATAGATATTTGGGTATTTTTCTCTTAACTAAGGGGCTATCAAAGCCTAGTTTGGCAAAGACAAATTCGAACATTTGTTTTTTCACCAATCTGGTCCTGAGAAAAACCATCTTAGATAAACAGTTCTTATATTTGGTATCAACAGTTCTTCATCCTATAATTAGTTATAAAACACAGTTTAGCTTTGTTCTTATTAGTATGAGCAACAAGTGGGATGTTTTGATTTGTAAGAGCTTAAAGCTTAAATCCAGTCTACCACTTGATTTTTTTAGTAATACAATTTATTACTCTTCCTTTTATGGTTTGAAGTCTTTTTTTCAAGTTCAATCTAAGAGCAAAGTGGTTTTTCTTATTAGTTTTGTGAACTTTGGTGATATCTTGAGTTGTTTGTTTTTTCACAGGTCTCATGACTTGTAAATTTGGTGTTGGTGCCCTGTTTACCCATTGAGTTTTCCTGTTTGTATTTGTGTTAATGCTTCTGATAACTTTCTGGTAGGTATGGTTTGTATTCTTCTTGATTGCAATTTGTCTCTGGGTGGCTCTTTGGCCAATCCCTTTTGGTTTCATGGTAGGGTCCTTATGTTTACTGTTCTAAATGAGTTGTAGTTTCTTAGGTTTTTCCCTTCTTTCCAACAGTATGGTGTTGTCTTTATGGATTAACTTCATGATTATCATAGTTCTGTCTTTGATTCAGACAAAAACAAGAACCTACCCCTAAAACCGAAACTGACACCAAGAGAATCTAGCATACCAATAAGACAAACCATGCCAGCTGAGAGAGACAGAGCACCCACACCAAGAGTACCAGCCACAACAACATTATCACCAATCAAACCACTTCTTTCCATGTCAAACCTGAATTTAGTTCTAAAGAACCAGAGATTTGTCCTATAACTCTTAGCCAAACAACGGACAAAATCTACCACCACAATGGCCGCTTTCTTTTTGTTATCGAGAAAAGCAGTAGCCTCATCCATCCAACTCTTGAGAACAAATCCCTTGCAAAAAACCGAATACAACCCAACATCAGACACCCCCAGAGAGAGATCTTGTAGTACAAAAGACGGTGACAGTAGATTAGGACCATTCAAAGTCCTCCACAAACCACCAAAATCACCCAAAATATCAGACCGCACAGAAGCATCCTTAACACAAGTAAAACCATGATTGGGGAGTTCCACATTACCACAAAACAGACAAGACACACCAGGGTAATCCTTATTATACAACCTTTTTCGAACAGCAACAGACAACTTGAAATGAACAGCTTTCATGAAGTATGTACAAAGAGCAGCAGTGGCTTGACACGTACTCCCAAAGAGCATATGAGAATCAAAGTGCTAAACTAGAGCAGTACTATTCCAATCGACAACCAGACCAAACAAACAAGACACAACCCCTTGGCCAGGACCCACCTTCCACTGAAACTTGCAAATAGAACAAAAAATGTCATGTACAAAATAGTGGGCATTACTGGAAACTGGCCTGTCATCAGCAACCACATATTTACAATTAATCCTGGCAGGGAGAGAGACCCCAGAGTGTGCAGTCTGTTCAGTAAGAACGTCAGCCAAAACATTACCAGCGATGCTAGCATGATCTTTAACCTTGATCCAGCAGACAGTCAGATCTTTGGATTCAATTAAATTAACCATATGGCACCTTTCTATCCAGCAACTATTGCAACAATCTGGCTGTAACAGACCCAATTCAGCCACACATGCATCAATAGCCACTTGACTATCCGTGTGCAAAGCCACTGAAACAGAGGCGGGAATGCACTCCAGAGCCAAGGCAACAGCCAGTAATTCAGCCAGGATTGAAGACAACACACCATGTACCTCCACTCCTAAACTTTTGTTCAAGCCAAGAAAATAAACGGCAGCACTACACACCACCTGAAACGTACCCAAATTTCTAAGAAAACTGTCAGTATAAACATCAATCTCATCAGCTCACAATCCATGAATTTTCTCACGAATGTCAGCAAAAGACGTCGAATCCAAAACACTAGTACAGACAGAAGCTAAACTCGCAGGAGGGGGAGCATGTAAACAATTACTCAAGTAAGCAGAAGCCTTCAAAAACCATAAAGGCACAGGGCCTCTAGAACCAAGTCTTTTCCATTAGCAAAACGTACGCCAACTAACAATAGAACCATTTTTGTCCAGAAGTTAGTCATCATATGCCACATCAGCAATTTTCAAGGAGTGAACCACATTGAAATACAAAGGATTACCCAATACTAATGACATTGGGAAACGGCCAGAAGAGCAAAAGGCACAGGAAAGCCTGTTATCCAAAGACAGCTTGTTGTCAAGAAATATACGAACCACACCCACTAGAAAATTGTTTGAAGTGTTCACTCTTAGCTTAATAGAATATTGCAGAGGATTCAATAGAGCCCAGCACAAAACCTGCAAATCCAAAATTCGATATTCGAACAGTCAGCCAAGAATTCTAAAAGAATTTGCAAACTGTACAACGGAAGCTGTCTTGCATTCAGCTTGCAACTGTTTAAAAAATTTCAGCCCATAAAGAGAGGGATGGTGCAATGCCTCATTGGAAAAGTCTCTTGGCAAATTGGCTTTCGACTTAAGACCCCTTCTAATTAGAACGTCTCATTTTAGACAAACAGCTTTGAAAACAAAACTAAACTGCGTCCAATAACTGATTATGGACTGCAAAACAGCTGAAACCAGATAAGAGAATTGTTTATCAGAAACAGTCTTCCAGAGAACCATATTTGAGAAGAACTTAATATCTAAATTGGCTTTGGCAAGACTTGGCTTAGACAAACCATCGGTGGACAAAAAAATACCCAAATATCGATGACTCACACCAAGATTGGCAACAGCGATAGCCTGGCCATTAATGAATAAAACAGGAACCCCCACTCTTTTGTTGATAGGAATGGCAACCGTCTTCTTATTGTTTATGTCAATGTTATTAATGAGGAAAAACTTGCTGGCCACATTAAGAATGTGCTGCATAGAGGCTTGCCCATTTTCTACCCAAATAGTGTCATCGACAAAGGCACCAGCCACAAAAAAAGAGGTCATACCCTCACTAGTCTCAATTCTTCCAGTCTTCGACACAAAGTTTGAATTGATCCGATAACCACACAAATAATCTTGTCTCGCAACTTCACATAACAAAGGGTCATAAAAAATTCTCCATAGAAGAGGTGAGAAAATTTCACCCTAATTCAAACCATCAAGAACTTTGTATCCATCAGAAAGACCAAAATCCATCATGACTCTGTTGAAGCGACTGTTGTGAATGTTGCCAAAAAACTTGATAAACTTGCTACACATTTTGATATGGCATAAACTAGCTTCTAAATGAGGCCAACCAACAGAGTCATATGCTTTGCGCATGTCTTAAAAAACTAGCCAAAGTTCGCAGCTTTTTTCCAAAGCATCCTCCACAATTGAACCCACAACTGAAATTGGTGACTGAGTAGAAGTGCCTTTGAGAACAGAAAAGTTGTTACCACAGAGGACATCAAACCTACTACAAGCAAGAGAGATCCTGTTTGAGAGAACTTTTGACAGAATCTTCCTGGCTGTCTCAATCAATGCAATAGGTCGTGTATTCGACAAAACGCCATTCCAATCATAAGGCTTAGGAATCATGGACACCCAGGCCTCTTTCCAATGAACCGGAACTTTACCAAAACACAAACAAAAGTTCAGCAAAGACAATAAACACTTCAAAACCAAACAGCCAGTGTGTTTTCAAAGTTCATTGGTAATACCAGACAAATCAGCAGCTTTGCCATCAGGAAGATCACTTATAACCGAAGACATCTCACACATGGTAATATCACACATAACCAGACTGAAGGCGCTATCATCAACATAAGCCAAAGGGGCATATTGTTGTGCCTAGGGACCAGACAAAACAGGAAGAGCATTCCGCTTCCTGGTCCAATTAACCATGATGTCATCAACTTTGAGCTTCACTTCATCAGGTTCCAAAATAAGAGAATCACCAACAACCAAATGGTCCAGAACGACTTTGTGAAAGGGCCGCTCCAAGATGCTCCGAATCATTCCATCTTTGTCTGTTTTGAACTTTTTCATATGCTTATCAATTGCATTTCTGATAGCAAATCTTTTGGCCACCTTAGATTCACAATATTTGGACTTTCTATATTGCTTTCTAATCTTTGAAAAATGACTTATCAAGCCAGCAGAACCCATATCATTTCTGACCATACCAAAAACTTTGGAAGCTTCAGAAGAGTCAACCTTAAACCAAGTGTCAGCCAGATAATCAAAGCCCAAAGTATCATTCTGTCTCAGCACTTTTAATAACTTAACAACCAAAAGCTCCAACCTGGAAAATTTAGAAGAGAGTCTATTCTTAGCACAATCAAATTCACTATACCAATGTCTTGAAAAATTTTTTTCAGCAGAAGCAGTCATGGCATCAGCTAGCATCTCCCACATTCCATCTAAGTTGCCATCATCCTCAGCCATCTTAAACCTATCCAAAGAACCCAAAAGCACACACTCAGAAAAGTCCTTAAAATACGCCCACTTTTTTTTATCAGCATCCTTAATCTTAAACTTCCAGTGATCCTTATTAGCATGCTTGCGGATGCTGTTTAAATGAGCATCCAGAAAACCACCCAACCCAATAAACATCAACACAGCCAAGTGATTCATGTCAAAAAATTCTGAGACAGAACTAACATCATAATTCACAACTGCTGAAATCAAAGAATCACTAACTAGAATGTAATCCAAAACCTTGCTAATGCCTCTTGAATTGCTCCAAATAGGAATCCTAGCTAGAGAGTGACCACCAAAAACATTAACTAAACCCAAACCTAAACATTTTCTAAGACTCGCCCCCTTGACTGAATTGTCTTTATTGAAGTCCCCACCCAAAACAACAAAAGAACTCTTGTTGACAGTATCAGCAATAAATGAATTAATAACAGAAGCCTAAGCAAAATGGTCACCACCAGATGCACAGGCATAAAGCCCAATGACAGACACAAAAAGCTTGTTCTTGAACAAAAGGTGAATCAAAAGAACTCTGCCCTTTACTTCCTCGACTTTGGAAACATGACGAGCCAGAGAATCATTCACAAAAATAGCCACACCAGTCCCATGAAACCCAACATCCAGACCAGATGTAAAAACCCGAACACCCTCAAACCTTTTTATGATCCATGGTTGTGAACTGAAACACAACTTGGTTTCCGTAACAATCGAGATCGAACTACCAGATTCCTTATGCTAACAAAAAATGTCCTCCTGCTTTGCAGGATTGTTCATTCCCTTAACATTACACATGGCAATTTTCCAAATAAAACTGGTCATTGTGATGAAGAGATAACTGAAAAACCTGAGCCAGCACATAACTGATCTAACTTAGCCAAAATCAAACCAACGGAGATGTCGAGGGCAACCAACTTTGATTCCAAACCACCAACTTTGGAAGTCAGGACTTTGGAACTACTCGGACCCAATAGTAAACTGGTAACACCTGGAGAAAAAGAAGTAGGCTGGACAAAAGGATCATCAACCGCCATGTCAAAATCCAAGTCAGAATTTGCAACCACAAGAGGAACAGAGATTGGGGACTGAGAAACTACCATAGAAGGAGCCAATTGAGAGGAAGGCGCCAAGGGTGCCAAACTAATATTGTCAAGACGAGAAAGAATGTTCGAAATTTGTTTAGACAGAAGCTCCACAAAGTGTTCCAGAAGCACTAAGTAAGCACTCAAAGGAGAATTGACCACAAGTAGAGGGGGGAGTACCCCACCCAAACTCAAATCACCGGAAGGCGGGGAACCAGAACCAGAACCAGCACAAAAACCATGAGAGACTGAAGCAACTGAGACCACTTGGGCCCAAGATTTGCCACCAAAGGCAACAGAACAAGAGATTGGCACATTCTTCTTCGCATACAATTTGGCCAGCTGGAGATAAGTATCAGAGTTGGTAGGCCTTATAAAAAACTTTGAAAATTTGAAAGCTGATGCAACCTTAGCATCACATTCCAAGACAGAATGACCAAACTTTCCATACTGTTCACAGCGAACCAAATCCAGCCTAGCCCATAAAAGTTTTACACCACCAAGGATCGGTTCCGTGCGAAAAGCTGACTCCAAAACCTCATCAGAATCAAAACACACAACAGCACAGTGGACCCTATTACCAGTCTTCAATGACCAATTTATGACACAAGTTTTTCCACCAGCCCCTTCAAGAAGATCCCCAAGATCATGAGCAGTAGTCCCTACTGGCAAAGTAAACAAAAATGCCCTGAACTGGTCCCTAGATGCCCAAGTTTCACAATCGCCCACCACCATAGCCACACAAACTGAGTCTTTATCAATCAGGAAGGACCACCTAGCAGCCAAAGACACAGCCTGTTCCAGTTTGGCGAATTTCACCACAGCCTTTTGCCATAAACCAATCAACTGGATTTTGATCGACTTAATTTCTCCAAACTTGGATACTGCAGCGACGATCATTTCCTTTGGTGTGTTCATGGGAATTTTCTTGATTACTACGGCCTGATCTGAGCATATTCCTTGTCTCTTAAGATCGCTGTTTACAATAAGGTTATTTTCCCTGGCCAATGACATGGCCTTTTCTATGCTTTCCAATAAAGTAAACGTTAATCGGATGATTCTTTCAAATTTTGAGGGGGTAGTGGCCTCCCCAAAACCATTGATTGTTGAAAACAATTTCCTGATAACCTGAGTCTTGGCCGTAGCCGATTTTCCCTCCACAGCAGATAGATTGATGTCCAATGCAAATGATTTCTTCACAGTGACTTCCACCTGAGACTTAACAATTTTGGGGTCTACCTACACTTTTTCCAAAGAGAAAGACAAACGGAGAGAAAGAGAAACTTTCTCCTCATCATCCATGTCATAATCAATAAAGCTGATAGGGGAACCGATAGCTGCACCAGCATTGAAACGCTTCGCATTGGGCATATTCATTTGGGAGTCAGAAGTGCTTTTACCATCAGAGGTTTCTCCATCCATATCCATGCTAGCAAATTGCTTATCCTCACAAACAGACCCACCATCCTTGAGATTCTTATCCGCACTTGAAGATTTAATAGTACCGAGAGACTTTCTGACTTTTTGGGTTGAACCTCCACCAATTGAACCAGTGGTCGAGACTCTAGCTGACCTTCTTTTAGCTTCAGGCCCACTCATAGTGGCAGCCGGTTCAACAACAAAGGGGTTTGTTTCTTGTAAAATAGTGGAAGACAGTATGCAAAACAGAAAAAAGCTTCTTTCAAAATTTGACTCTTTTTCAGGAATTTGGGACGAAGAAGAGAAAGAAGTTTTTTATGTTTTTAATATATTTATTTTTAACTTTAAAGCAAGCAACAAAATATTAAAAATTATATTATTTAAAATTATATTAAGAATATTAATATAATTAAAAACAAAATTTACTAAAATTATATAAGCTTATTAATATATAATTAAATATAAAATAAATTTTTTTTTGGTATAAAGACTAATAAATTTAATTTAATTTAATATTATATATTTAACAGATTTTTTAAATTTGCTTTTAAAAAATTTTATTTTAACTTTATATATAATTTTTACAATAAGTTAAATTTAATCTAATTTATAATAAATTAATTTTATTAAATACAAAAATAATATAATAAATTATTTCTAATTTTTTTTAATTTTAAAATAAATAATAATATATTTTATTTTATTACTTATTATAAATAAAGACTCTTTGTTTCTTTAATTTTATGACCATAATCAGAGCAAAGAGTAAAAAAGCTGTACCTGATATCTGTTCTGAGATATCTAATAAAATTTCAACCAGAGGAGCTCTCTCTGTTGTAGAAACAACTAGGCAAAACGTTTTAAAAGTCTTCCTTTTATCTAGTAATCATGATAAGTTGCCTTTGGTGGCCACTAAAGCAACTTCCTCATTTTTGGCTGGTTTCTCACCAATCAAAGTTCCCTCAAAGAAACACACTTGAGTTAGGCCCAGTATTGCCTCTACTTCTACTAAGAGCCCAAAAGTGTTTAATAATAAACCAGTTAACAAGCTGGTTTTCCCTTCCATAGCTTCTATATCTAGTGCTGCTAGCACCATCTCTTTAAAAAAAATGGTCAAAAAAACCAAAAGTTCAGAAAAGTGGGGGCAGTTGCTTGCTTCTGCTATTGTTACACCGAACTCCTTTGTGGTTCCCAATAAGATCTTAGATGAAATCTCTGTAGCATTATCCAGCATATTGTTTAAGATGGGCCAAGATCAACCACTGGCTGTGTTGCCAAATGTGGTGTCTTCCGGTAAATTATCGCTGATTCTGGAAGCAAAACAATCTCCTCCTGTTGGGTCATCTGTTCTTAAAAACTGGGCTGATCAAATGGAAACTGAATCATCTTCTTCTCTAGTTTCTGGTGCTACTTTTGGTAGTGTTTGGGAAACTATTACTAGTCATCAAAGGTTTGCTGGATGGGTGGCCTCCATTCTGGTGCCTAGTGCTACTTTTAAAATCAAATTGGCTCATGTTAAGACTATTTTTCAGTCTGTACATGGTTTTTTGGATGCTAAGTCTGTTTCAAAAAACAATGTGAAGCTTTTTTGTGTGGAATTTGCTTCTCAAATCTTATTAAATGCTGCGTTTTTAGTTGAGCTTATAAGCTCTGTTCATCTTGCCACTTTTAAAATTGCCAAGTCTTTGGTGGTTTCTGAGTCTGGATCCCCTTCTGCTGTGTGATGTGCCTTTGAGTGTGTCTGCTGCTGACATTAAGACAGCTCTTAGTGTTTTTGGTATGATTACTTATGTTGTGCTGAAGTCTGCTAACATTTGGCAATATGTGGTGGTTTATTTTAAGAAGTTGAACTCTGTCATGTTTGTTTTGAATTATTGGTTAGTATTGGTGGGCAGAGATAGTGTTAGAATCCTTTCCTTGGTAAATCAAAATAAGACTATTTTGTCTTGTGATAAGTTTAAGGCCAAGTTGGTCAACCTTCCTCCTGGCTGTACTGCCTTTGAAATCAGTGATATGATTTTTCAAGTTGGTGGCCAGTCTTGTTTCATTTCTCGGTCTCCTAATTCTGGTTATTGCCTCTGCTTTGTTCTAGTTACATTTGGCTCCCAAGCTGATTTGGATCTTGCTGTTGCCAAAACTGGTATGCTTAGAAAGTGCCATATCTAGTGGGAGACTTCTAATTGTTGGTGTTGTTTTCGGTATTAAAAAACAGGTTACTTGGCTGTAGACTGTAAAGTTGTTTCATCTCCTTTTCCTAAGGCTTCCAAAGTATTCAAACCATATTTTGTTGGTTTTTTGTCTTATGCTAAGGCATTTGCTCCCCCTGTTATGTCTGAATTTCCTCCTTTGGTGGCTTCCGTCTCTTTTGTAGCTGTTGTTGATTCTGCTGTTGGGTCCAGATTGGATTCTTTGGAAAAGCAAATTTCAGATTTGGCCACTTTGGTAAAGTCTATTGTTGAGCCTGTTGGCTCTTTGGTTGCCTTGGTATCTCATCTTCTTGATGATAATGCTGTTAAGACTATTCAATTAAAGAAAGATCTCTTTTCTATGAAATATGCTTCTAACAATTTTGCCAATTTTTTGGTTGGTGTGTCTAAAGACATTGCTTGTTTTAGATCTGAAGTTGACTTTAATGGCATGGATTATGATGATATACAGGCTGCCAAACCTTCTCTCTTGAGTGAGGACACTGTTGAGTGTGTTATAGTTTTGTGACAGATGTCGAGTGCTGAGGTTAGAGGTAGTGTTGAATCTATTAGGTTATTTTTTAGTGAGTTTATTTTTGATTCTAGGAATTTGAATGGTGTTATTAAAAAAATTCGTGGGTTGGGATTATTCTTACCTCCTATTGTTTCAGCATAGTGTGTTTTTGACTAGTTTAAGTGGCTAGTTACATGTAGAAAATGCATGATTAGCACTTAATTTAGATTAATTTTTTAATGTATTGTTCTAGGTAGCTTTTGGGCCTTGCTCATTAAACTTTAATAAAAAAATAAATAATTAATTAATTAATAATACAAAATTTTTTTAAAAAAATTTCAAATTTATAAACAGTAATATAAAATAAATAACAAAGTTCTAAATCTATTTTTTGTTTTTAAATATTCTGATTTTTAATAGTTTTAACTAATAAAACAGAGTTTTTATTAATTAATATTAATAATTATATCTTTCTCTTGTTGATCTCCTAGTCACAATGAAAGCTTGATTTTTTCAAAGAAGTAAATTTTCCTTCTTTCCTTACTTCTATAAGTTTTGCAGTTATTTTTTTCAATGTATTTTTATTTGTAAATATGAATCCAATAGGTTATTCTGTTGGTGGGTTGGTGTTTATTTTGGCTAAGTTGGAAACCCAGTTGGGTGTCAAAACCAAGCATCTGGTGAGTGCTCATTTATGAAGTGCTTTTTATAAAAAACCCAAGAAGCCTGCTGTTGCTAACAGTATTGTCGAGATCTCTGCTGGCTCTTTGGTTTTTACAAATATGCTTACTAATGGTAACAAGCCTGTAAGGTTGTGGGACAGTAAAGCAAACAGTGAAACAAGCAGTATTAGTAACATTTCAGATCTGAAAAACATGAAGAATATGATTGTGGAAGAAACAAGTTATGCTGATTTAAATGCTTCAGAAGTTGATAATGTAATAGATGACACTACTCTCAAGAAGATATGTACTAGGACATATGTTTTAGGTAGCAAGCCAAACAAGATTTTTTTTCAACAATTTAAGCAATGACAATAATAATATTTTGACACTTCTGGCTTCTAAATTTTTTGGTGCTAAGCATTTGCCAGCTGTTGAATCATGTGTCTTGAATAAATGCAATTTTGGGCCAGTCAAATCTTTTGCACTTAATGTAGAATTGTCAGCTATACCTGGAAAGACTAATAGTGATAAGTTAATGGCAATAAAAAAAATCTTTTATCAAATTGATAATTTTGGGGGAGAGAGGGCATCAACTCCCTCAAAATTTTCAGAGATCATCAGAGCTTCATTTACTTCTGAATTTAGTATGAATAAGGCAAAGAAATTGGCAATCTGTAAAAAAATTATTGTTAATGATGATTTAAGAAAAGTAAATAGCCATTCAAATCGGGAGGTGATTGTTAAGAAAATCCCAGTTGATCTTCCCAAATCAGCTGTAAAATCTGTTTTTTCTAAGTTTGGGAAGATTGTTTTAATCAAGATACAATTAATTGGTTTGTGGCAAAAAGCTTTGGTAAAGTATAAGTCATCTGAGATAGCTGATTTGGTCGTAGCTAAATGGTCTGTTTTCATGAGAAAAGATTTTGTTTGTGTGGCAAAAGCTGTTGGTAATAAACAAATGTGAGTATCCAGGAATCAACATTAGGCTTTGCTTTATACTCTTCCAGTTAAAACTATGGTGCATAATCTTTCTGGTTTGATGAAATCATATGGTGGAAAAACTTGCTTTATTGGTTATAATCCCAGCTCATATGTGCATGATAGATGTGCAGTAGTGTGTTTTGTTGATAAGACATCTAAATTGTCTGCTATTGGTTCTACTTTGGTGTTTAAGAGTGTGAATTTGCACTGGACTGGTCTTTCTTTGGTCCATTGTGCTCAATACAAACAGTTTGGTCATATTTCTGCAGAGTGTTCATTGGATGGAAATTTTGGTGCTTATGATAAGCAGGTGGTAACTTCTTAGAATTGGGTTTGTTTGGCTAATATATATAAGAAGAAACAGGTGCCAATTATTTGCCCAGTTTCTTTCAGTGGGAAAACTTGGGCCCAAATTGCTGGTAGTTCTTCCTTTCATGTGGTTTTGTTGGATCTTTTTGGTACTGGTTCATCTTCAGGTGCAAAAACTGTCTCAATGGTTTCTAATTCCCTTAGTGATTTCTATTTGGTTGATTGATTGGCTTTTCTAGAATGCTTTTTGGAGCTTTTGGTGGATCAGATTTCAGTTATTATAAAAAAATTGAGTTTTATGGAATTGGTGCTTCTGACATTTGTGTCTTATGTCTCTCCTCTGGTTGTTCTTGCATCTGTTACATTTAATTTGGACTCAGATATGGCTCTGGATAATATGATGACATCTCCTTCTTCTCCTCTTTCAGTTGTTGTAAACCTAGTTGTTGACCTTAGTTCAAGCAGTTCTAAGGTTTTGACTACCAAAGTGGGTGGATTAGAATCTAAGATAGTGGCTTTGGAGGTGTTGGTTGGATCTGTTTTGAAAAGGTTAGATTGTTTGTGCTCTGGTTTGAATTTGTTAATCTTTCTTACTTCTCAATGAGTAACTTTGTGTGGAAATTTATGACATGTAATGTTTGCAGTATCAATGTCTCTGCCAAACAGAAGGACATTATCTGTTGATATAATGATTCTAGAAATTTGGTCTTGATAATTATGGAAACAAAGCTGAGGTCTAGCAATAGACCATAGATTAGGAATAAGTTTGATGGAGTTAGGGTTTTTTCATCTGGGTTGGATAAGAGATTTCTTGGTGCTGGAATGGCAATTATTATGACCACTTTTTTGGCTTGTCATGTTTGTAAGATTTCTGAGATGTCTGGTCAGCTCTTTTCAGTCAAGTTGTTATTCAAGAATAAACTTTTGGTTTTGATTTTGGGGCTTTATGCTGAAACATCTCTGGCTTTTTATTTCTCTCAGACTAATAATATTAACTTCATAATTGCAAAGGTTGTCAATAAGTCTTTATTTGTTGTTTTGGGTGGTGATTTCAATAAAGATGGTTTCTGAAAGTGTGCTAGTTTCAAAAAGTGTCTAGATCTTGGTTTGGTCAATTCCTTGGATAAAAGTTTTTATGTCAAAATGCCCATGTGGACTAACTCTAGGGGGGTGGCTAAAACTATCAATTTTTTGTTTGTTTTTTCAAACTTGGTTAATACTGTGGTGGATTATGAGGTGTCTGATGTTGGGGAATTTTTTGATACTGATCATCAGGCTGTTTTTATGTCTGTGAGTTTGGGTGAACTGTTGGACACATGGTTGAATTTTTTTCATAAGCAAGCAAATAGGGATTGATGGAAGTTCGATTTTAAGAGTACTAATGAAACTAAATAGAACAATTTTAAGGGTGTCATGTCAGCCAATGCAGCAATTTTCTCAAATAAGTTTGCTGCCTCTATGAAGTTCTTAAATTTGGATGCAATATGGAATACCATTTGCAAAATAATGGTTTTCTTGACTAATAAGATGTTTAAGAAGAAATAGTTTAAGGGCTTTGATGATGTTTTTACCAAAGAATCTTTGAGATTTCACAAGTTAGAGCTTTTGGTTTCTAAGATTGTCAGGGTTTTACATAAGGAGAGTATTGTAAATTTTGATTCTCTCATAAGACACTGAATTTTTTTGGACAATGTTAAGGCCTTAATTATTTAAGATATTGTAGACTTTAGTGCTGGCTCTGATCATATTTGTTCTGCTTTTTTTGGTGCTAGAAGGTTTTATCACATTGCCAAGCTTGCTGAATCTTTGAGGGCTAAGGAGGCTAACATCAGGTCAGCTATTAATAGGAGAATAAAGAGCTTCAAGGTTAATAAAAGTTATACAATCAGAAGTGTGCTGGAATATTCTTTTCGCAAAGTGGCATTTAATCATTTGGTAATTAATAATGAACTGATTCTGGAATCTGATTTGGTTAAGTCTAAGGTGGATGTGATCATGAAGAGTTAGACTAGAAAATATGGAGTAATAGATGATATCTCTGATAACTGGCACCATCAATATCAACTATTGGAGTATGTTTTTGATAAGGCTTTTTTTGGTATCATGTGTTCAATTAAAGTTGATGAGTTGGTTAATGTGGTTTTTGATCTGCCTGATGGCAAAGCTGCTGGTCTTTTAGGTGTGTCAAATGAGCTTTGAAAGCATTGTGATAAAACAGTCTTGGATATGCTTTTGGTGCTTTTGAATTTCTGTTTGTCTAGTGAATTGGTGCCCAATTCTTGAAAGGAGGCTTGGGTCTCAATAATTCCTAAACTGTATAAGTGGTAGGGTGTTCTAACAAATACCCATCCTATTGCTTTAATTGAGACAGCTTGTAAAATTCTTTTCAAGATTCTTTCTGACAGAATTTCTTTGGCATGCAACACTTTTGATGTTCTTTATGGGGACAATTTTTCGGTTTTAAAGAGTATAATGACTCAGTCTTTCATTTTCACTATTGGTTCAGTTATTAAGGATGCTTTAGAAAAAGACTAGAAGCTTTGGTTAGTTTTGCAAGACATGCAGAAGGCATATGATTTGGTTGGCTGGAAGCATCTTAAGAGAAGTTTGGTCAGGATCAAAATGTGCGGCAAGTTTATTCAATTTTTCAGTAGTATTTATGAGGATTGCACCAACCATGTTATAACAGATTTTGGTTTAATGAGTGGTTATTGTGTGCATGATGGTCTGGACCAAGAAGAGATATTTTTCCCCCTTTCTGTGGCACGTATTTTATGATTTTTTATTGTGTGAAGTCAAGTGTCAAAAAAGTATGTGTAAGTATAAGTTGAATTTTCATTTTATTTCCAAAAGTGGTTATGCTAAGTTTCAGGCTGGGCTTTTTTCTTTTTTTGCTGCTGGTACTTTCGTTGATGATACAATTTAGGTTGGTAGCAGTCAGAGTACTATTCAACATATTCTCAATATTACTAGCAAATTCTTTCAGATCAAAGACATTTCAATTAATAATGACAAAATGGTGGTCATTTCCATCAATAGCAGAGTCAGTAATTCTTCTCTCTCTATTAGTAGATCACTGATCTCTATTGCCAAAAAGAGTGAGTCTCATTGGTATTTGGGTATTTTTTTTTAACTAAAAATCTCTCAAAGTCTAGTTTGGCTAAGGCAAATTCAGATGTTTGTTTTTTCACCAATCTGATCCTAAGAAAGGCTATTTTGGATAAGCAGCTTTTGTATTAGGTATTAGCAGTTTTCCATTCTATAGTCAGCTATAGAACACAATTCAGCTTTGTTTCTGTTGGTATGTGTAACAAGTGGGATGCTGTAAGGACTTGAAACTTAAATCTGGTCTACTACTTGACTTTTCTAGTAACACAATTCATTACCTCTTCTTTTATGGTTTGAAATCTTTCTTACAAGTTCAGTTTGAGAGTAAAGTTGCTTCCCTTGTTAATTTTGTGAACTTTGATGGAATCTTGGGTTACTTATTTTCTCACAGATTTCATGACTTACAAGTTTTGTGTTGGTGCTCTGTTTATCTATTGAGCTCTCCTGTCCATGTATGTGTTAGTGCTTCAAATAACTTTCTGATAGGCATGATTCATATTCTTCTTAATTGCAATTTATCTTTAGGTGGCTTTTTGGCCAGTTTCTTTTGGTTTTGTAGTGGGATTCTTATGTCTGCTGTTCTGAGTAAGTCAAGATTTCTCAAGTTTCTTCTCTCTCTCTGTTAGTATGATGTAGCTTTTGTGGATCAACTTTGGAATAGTTATGGTGCTGTTTTTAACTGGTGTACTTTCAGGCAGTAGAAGAGGCTGAACTCCCATGGCCTTGTTCCTAAGTAGTTCAAGATTTCTGCAACATTTCTCAATGGTATGGCTCCCTCTTCTGCTCATTCCTTGGTTTTAAGTAAAGTTGGTTTTTTGAACATTCTTAATTCTAGTGATTTTGCATCTGTTTGTGACCATTTTTTTTGAGTTGGTTCTAGTAGTTTATTTGTGTATACAGATAGATCTTTGAAGGATTTGGGCATAGTTGGTTGTAAAGCTAGTGCTGCTGCTTTTTTCGAGGACATTAATTTGAGTTTGGGTATTGGTGTATCAGGTTTGATGTTATCAACTATGGCAGAATTACAGGCTATTGCATTGTTTCTGGAGTGTATTCTTATGTCTAGCTCTGTTTACTTGTTTTTGGATAGTCAATCTGCTTTGGATGCTTGTAAGTCAGAATTGGGTTTGGTGTGTTCTGACTTTTGCAATTAGTGCTGAGTTGAGCATCATTATGTTGTTAATGTTATTTGTAGTAAGAATTTAAGAGTTAATTAGTACAAAGTAAAGGGTCATTCTGGCATTTCAGAAAATGAGCATGCTAATGTGATTGCTGGTGCTGTCTTTCTCTCTAGTTGGTGTCTTCCTCCTCACTTGGATGAACATTTCATAGTGGCTGATGGCAGTAATATTTCTGGTAATTCTAAACATTTTATACATGATATTATCATTTTGTTTGTCATGCATGCTGGAAGATTAGTTCTGGTTTCAAGTTTTTGACAGGTAATTTGCTTTTTGAGGTCAATTGACTCTGCTCGTCACTGGTGTGGCATCTTAATTTACACATGGCCGTTGGTTTTACCAGCAAGCCCTTGGCTAGTGCACACACTTATTTTATGAAAACCTTGCATCATTAGCTGCCTGTTGTCATTCGAAAATGTCTTTATAACAAACATTATCTTAGTGTGTTGTGTTTGTATTGTGGTAATATGAAGGTATTGGATTATGTGTTTTTTTGTGAGGTCAATGATTTTGCTAGGCATCAAATATTGGCATTTTATGTGACTTCATGAAAAGCTCTTTCTGGTTTCTCTTACTCCTTTTTAAGTGTGCTGCAACTGTTGTCATCTTGTGTTTCTGATTTTTCTGTGTCTATAACTTTTTATAAAGGTTTTGTTTTTGATGGTTGGTTTTGTGAGACCATTTTTGTCTTTCATGATTTCAAGATTGCCAGTTCAAAGATTGTCAAATTTATGCACTCTCTTGGCTTTGTCTTTAGGAATAATATTTGGATGGTTTGTGCTAAACATTGTGCCTATATGAAAAAAGCCAGATTGATTTCATTGGATGGTTTGGCTCTTGTGTTAATTTTTGGTTTAATATTGAGATTATTAGCTGGTGTAGTCAAATTGCTTGGCATTACTAAGACTATTGATGTTCATTTTGGGTTCTGCAAATCTTGTTTATTTTTCTTAGGTATAAGTGATTCAGTCTCAGTTCATATAACTGCATAGTGTTGTTTTGATTGGTTTGAGTGACTAGTCACATATAGAAAATGCATAATTTATGCCTAGTTTAGATTATTTCTTTGATGTATAATACTAGATAGTATTTGGACCTTATTCATTAAATAATAATAATAATAATAAAAAAATATTAATTACTTAAAAACCAAAATTTAATTTGGCAAATTTTATTAAAGTTTTTTATTATAATTTAATTAATTATAATTAAATTAATATAATTTTATTAAATTTAAATAAAATTAAAACAATTTTTTTTTAAATATTTATAAAAATTTTTTTTTGGATTGAATTATTTGTCTTATATAAAGTTAAAAATTTGGAATTTTTTTTTAATATAGCTAATTATATAGTTTATTGTTTTTTTAATAATAGATTAAATATTATTATAAATATTACATAATATAATCTTGATTAACTTGGATAATTAATTATATGTAGCCAAATATATAAGTTGTGGTTTTTTAAAAATTTTAGTATTTTATATTAAAATTAATAATTAAATTATATTTTATAATAACATAATAATAAAAATTTTTTTTTAATAATTATAATTTAAATTAAATAAATATCTAATTTTTTAAGATTATTGTTTAAAAACAATATTAATACATAAAAACTTCTTTCTCTTGTTCATTCCAAATTCTCAAAAAAGAGCCAAAGTATTTTTTGAAAGAAGTTTTTTTTTTATCATTCAGTCTGTTAAATCCAAACTGTTTCTGCTTAATTATAAGGCCACTGTTGGCCCTAGTATTGCCATTTTGACCAAGTCTATTATGGAGTCTGGTTTCAATATTGGTGTAAAATCTGCTGAATCTAGAAAGAAGAGAAAGGGTGGTGCTTTAGAGGATAATATAGATAATAGAAAATTTGCTGCTGCTAAGGTGCCAAGTGGTTATTCATAGGGTTTTGAGACAGGTGACACTACTGAATCAGATAATGTGGACATAGAAGAAGAATTTTTGGTTGAGAAAACTAGCTTTGATTATGGAAAAAGTGGCATTCTTGCTGGTGGAGACTTGGAACAAACTCCTAAGAGTTTGAAAATTCTGACCAAAAGAGTGCTGAGTAAGCCACTAGGGAAGATTGACTTTTTGAGCAATAATAATGATGATATTCTCTTGGACAAATCTGTGGTTCTCCCCTCCTCTTTGAAAAACTTGGTCAATGTTTCTGTTAAAAAATCTTTTACTCTGGACATCAGTTTGAACAATGTCATTGGGAAATCTGCTCAGAAAAAGCTTATGGTAATCAGAAAGTTATTTTCTAAAATCAATGGTTTTGGGGGGGCCTCTACCCTCTTGAAATTTGCTGGGATCATCAGAGTGACATTTACTTCTGAATTGAGTTTGGTGCAGGTTTCAAAAAAGGCTAAAGAAGCAAAGATCTTGGTAAACACCGATCTCAAAAAATCATCTGGACATTCAAATTGGGCTGTGGTATTGAAGAAAATTCCAATTGAAACATCAACAGAGGCTGTGCATGCTGTGCTATCCAAGTTTGGATTAATTAAGTCATTCAAAATGCAGTTGGTGGAGCTGTGGCAAAAAGAGTGGTTGAATTTGAACAGATTGATCATGCTAATTTGGTCACAGCAAAATGGTCTATTCTGATTGGGAAAGATGCAGTAAATCTGACATGGACAAAAAATTATGAAATGTGCAAGATATTTACAAAGCTTTTTTGTACACTCTACCAATGGGAACTAATACACATAATATTTGAGATTATGTTGCTTCAGTGGGTGGGAAAACTTGTGTAATTGACTGTTATCTGGTTTCTTATGCCTGGACCAGATGCACTACTGTTTGTTTTGATTCTGCTGAATCATTGGATGCTGTCATAGAAACCACATCTGTTTTAAAATGGGCCAATCTGCACTGGTCTTGTCTTGTTTTGGCCAAGTATGCTGGATGTGAGAAATTGGCCCATACATTATTGACTTGTTCTGCTGGTGGGAAAAAGAATGTTTCTTCTGGTGCTTTATTATGGAAAACTCTTTCAAACTCGGATAAAAGTAGGCTGGCTGTCATATATGCCAAATGCTTGGCTCCAGTTGCCCATCCTGTTTCTTTTGGTGGTGTCTCATGGGCACAAATTGCTGATGGGTTTTTTTTCTCTTTTCTTTCTGGTCAGAATATTTTGTTGAAAGCTGGTTCCTCTTTGAAAATAAAGCCTACTCCACTGGTGTTTTTGGAATTGAATGATAGATTTGCTGCTCTTGAGCACAGTCTCACCAACCTCGCAGAGCATGTTAACATGCTAGCTAAGAGGTTGGACACACTTGAGCCAATGGTTTCTCAGCTTAGCTCTGAACATCAGCCATTAGTAACCTCTTCATCACAAAATCAAGAGGCAGATATAGTAATGAATAAGGGTTCAAGTGTGACCACTAGTGGTAAGACTGTTATAGAAGTGGTGGTTTTTGATCTTTCAATTATCTCAAAAATGGAGAAAACATTAAACAACCTTTCGATCACAATTATGAGTTTTTCGGCTAAAATGGACAATTCTGGTTTGGTCTCTACTCCTCCTTCTTCTCAATGAGTAATATAATCTGGAAAGTTGCAACTTGTAATGTTAAAGGAATGAACAATCCTGCAAAACAGGATGATATTATTTGGTAACATAAAGAAAAGGACAATTTAGTTTTTATTTTTATGGAATCAAAGTTAAAAGAGAAAATTTGCCCTTGGATTGTTAACAAATTTGATGGTATGTGGGTGTTTACCTCTGGTTTAGAATCTGGTTATCTGGGTGCTGGTGTTGTAGTTGTCATGAACTCTTTTTTGGCAAGACATGTGTGTAAAATTTCAGAAGTGCCTGGTCAGCTCCTGTCTATCAAGTTGTTTTTCAAAAATAAACTTTCAGTGTCAATTTTGGGGCTGTACGCTGGTGCCTCTTTGGTGGCTTGGTTTTCTCAAGCTGGCAATATCAACTCTCTTATAGCAAAGACTGTTAATGAATTTTTTTTTGTCATTTTTGGAGGTGATTTTAATGAAAATGGTTCTCATAAGTATGCAAGTTTCAAAAAATACCTGGATTTTGGTTTGGTTAATGCCTTGGATAGAAGCTTTTGTAAAAAGTCACCAATCTGGTCCAATTCTAGAGACATGGTTAAGACAATTAATTATGTGCTTATTTCTTTGAACTTGGTCAATGTAGTGGTAAATCATGGTGTGTTTGGTGTTGGGAAATACTTTGATACTGATCATCAGACTGTCTCAGTATTGGTAGATTTAAATGGTTTACTCAATGTTCAATTAAACTCTGTTTGCAAACAGGCAAATAAGGATCATTGGAAGTACAATTGCAAAGATGTGGATAATATTAAATGGGCCAAATTTAAGGATGATATGGCAGTAAATGCTGTTATGTTCCATGATAATTTTCTTGTGGCCAGAATGCACTTGGACTTGGATGCAATGTGGGTTACTCTCTGTAGAGTATTATGTCTGTCAGCTGAGGCAGTTTTTAAGAGGAAATGGTTCAAGGACTATGATTATGTTTTTGTTAAGAAGTCATCTAAGTTTTACAAGCTAGAGCTCTTAGTGTTGAAGTTAGTTAAGACATCTTGTTTGGATTCTTTTGGAGAATTTACATTCTTGCTTGACAAGTAGAAGAGTTTGAATTTAGTTAATGCTTCTGTGGTGAAGTTTTTTTTTCTGTCAGGTTCTTATTTTGACATCATTTGGTCAATTTTGTCCAAAGTTAGAAAATTATATAGCTTCTCCAAAATGTCAGAAGCGGAATGTGTTAGGGAATTTAGTATTAGGTTGGCAATAGATAAGAGAATAGAAAGTTTTGAATTGAACAAGAATTATACTATTAGGAGTGTGCTAGAATATCCTTTCTGCAAAGTGACTTTGGACCATCTGGTCATGGATGATAAATTGATTTTGGAATCTGATTTGGTTAGATCCAAGGTAAATGTGATCATGAAAGAATGGACTAAAAAACACAATGTGGTTTCTGATGTCCCTGGTATATGGTGTTACCAATATTAGTCTTTGGAGCATGTTTTTAATGATGCTTTTTCTGGTGTAATGTGCTCAATTGACTTTGATGAAATGTCTGATGTCATCTTAAATCTGCCTGATAGAAAAGTGACTGATCTCTCTGGTATCTCAAATGAGTTATAGAAACATTGTGACAGATCAGTTTTGGATATGCTTTTGGTGCTTTTGAATCTTTGCTTGGATTGTAAATCTGTTTTTGGGTCTTGGAAAGAGGCTTGGATGTTGATGATTTCCAAACCGTATGAATGGGAGGGTGTTTTCACAAACACCTATTCTATTGCTTTGATTGAGATGACTTGTAAAATCCTTTCCAAAATTTTTTTGGACAGAATTTTTTTTGTGTGCAGTAAGTTTAATGTTCTAAGAGAGGATAATTTTTCTGTTTTAAAAAGTACAACCATACAGTCTTCTATTTTTACTATTGGATCAGTTATTAAAGATGCCTTGAAAAAAAACCATAAGCTGTGACTGGTTTTGCAAGACATGTAAAAGGCTTATAATTCTGTTGGCTGAAAACATCTAAGGAAGAATTTAGCCAGGATAAGGATGTGTAACAGGTTCATTTGGTTTTTTGGTAACATTTACAATGGTTGGGTCAACAAAGTTATAACAGATTTTGGGTTAACTAATAGATATTAGATGCATGATGGTTTGGACCAAGGGGAAGTATTTTCTTCTCTTTTTTGGCACATATTTTATGATCCTCTTTTGTGTGAAGTCAAGAGACAAGAAAGTGTGTGTGGATACAGATTGGACTCTTGTTTTGTGACCAGGAATGGTTGCTTTGAATTTCGGGCTGGTTTGACTTTTTTTCTTGCTGCAGGTGCTTTTGTCAATAACACAATTTGGATTGGTAGCAACCAGGCTGCTATGCAACATATTCTCAATATTGCTAGTGAATTTTTTTGGATTAATAATATTTTGATCAATAATGACAAGATGGTGGTCATTCCCATTAATTGCAGAGTTTCTAACCCTTGTTTGCTAATCTGTGGTTTGCCTATTTTGATAGCTAAGAAGGGAGAGTCTCATCAGTATCTGGGCATTTTTCTGTCTACTGAGAGTTTGTTGAAGCCTAGCTTGGCTAAAGCTCATCTGAATGTCCAGTTTTTCACCAATCTTGTGCTAAGAAAGGTTGTCACTAACAAGCAGTTCTTGTATTTAGTATTGGCAGTTCTTTACCCTATTGTTGCTTACAGGATTCAGTTCAATTTTGTTTCTATTAATGTGTGTGCAAAGTGGAACACTATGATTCACAAGGGTTTAAAATCCAAATCTGGCCTACTGTTCAACTTTCTCAATAATGCTATTTACCATCCTTCTCTGTATAGTTTAAAGTCTTTTGAACAGCTTCTATTGTTAGTTTTGCCAATTCTGTTGGTATCTTGGGCTGTTTGTTTGCACATAGATCACATGACTTGCAGATCCTCAACTGGTGCCCTCACCACCCCCTGCTTTTCCCTTCTTGTATTAATATCAATCCTTTAGATAATTTTTTGGCTAGAGTTGTCCAGATTTTTTTGGGGTGCGACCTTTCTCTGAGTGGTCTTATGACCAATGCTTTTTGTTTTCAAAATGGAACCCTTATGTCTGTCATTTTTGGTGAGCCCACTTTTTACAAATATGTCTCTTCACTTTAGTGTTATAGAATTGTTTTTGTTGAGCAGCTTTGCAATCATATTGGTTCTGTTTTTGAATAGAGGACTTTTAAGCAGTGGAAGAAATTGGACCCTCGGGGCCCAGTTTTTCATTGGTTTGATGTTTGTGTTTGCTTTCTAAATGGTTCTGGATCATCTTCTGTTTGCAATCTTCTGTTGCTAAATATTGGTTTGTCTAATGTTTTTGAGTCTCACAAGTTTAAAGTTGTATGCAGTCATCTGTTGGGAGTTGATTCAGGTCATCTTTCTTTGTTTACAGATAGTTCTCTAAGTAGACTGGGTACTTTTGGTATAAAAGCTGGTGCTGCTGTTTTTTTTGAAAACATTGATTTGAGTTTGGGTGTGGGAGTGTCCAGATTGGTTTTTTTTACTATAAGGGAGTTGCAAACCATTGCTCTGGCTCTCGAGTGTATTCCTCTTTCTTGTTCGGTCAACTTGTTTTTGGACAGCCAGGCTGCTTTGGATGTATGCAAATCTGAATCCATAATGATTCATCCAGATTTCAGAAATCAGTGTTGGATTGAGCATCACCACATTGCTAATGTTATTCATTGCAAGAATTTGGTAGTTAATTGAATTAAAGTTAAGGATTATTTTGGTGTTTTGGGCAATGAGAATGCTGATGTTTTCACTGGAGCTATTGTGCTTTCTAATATGTGTCTTCCTCACATAATTGATGAACATTTTCTTAGAGCTGGTGGTACTGCAGTGTCTGGTAATTCTAGGCATTTTGTTCGTGGTGTTTTCTGATTAGTTCACCATGTATGCTGAGAGGTTGGTTCTGGTTTTCGGGTCTTGATAGACAGCTTGCATGCTGATGTTGATTGGTCTAAATCTTCTTTGGTGTGGCATCTGGACTTTCATTTGGCTGCTGGTTTTACTAGTACTCAGACTGTTGGCTTTCAGATATATTTTATGAAGGCATTGTATCATTGTCTTCTAGTTGTTATACGTAAGCATCTTTATAACAGGAGTTACCCTAGTGTAATATGTCTATTCTGTGACAATATAAAGGTCTCAAACCATGTGTTTTTTTGTCCATTTGATGCTGCTAGTTGTGCTTGGTTGGTGGAAGTTCATGCATCTGCTTGGAAAACATGCTTGGATTTATCTCACTCTTCTTTGTGTGTTTTATGGTTGCTTTCTACTTGTGTCTTCAATGTTGGTATTGATACAGCTCTGTGTAAGGGCTTTGTTTTCAAGGAGTGGTATCATGAATCTGTTGCTGTTTTTAAAGACTCTAAGATTGCAGCTCAGAATATCATGGCCTTTGTGCATGAGTTTTGTTTTGTGTTTTGTAATGATGTTTGGCTAGTACATGTTAAGCACTGGGCTGTTATAGAGAAAGGTGGCTTGATCCTGTGTGATGGTTCTGTTTCTGTTTCAATTTCTGGTCTTCTTTCGGTACTTTTGGTTAGTGTGATTAGGTTGTTGGGTATTGTAGATGCATTTAGTGTTAGTTTTGGATTTCATAAATCTTGTTTATTCTTTTCAGGTATAGGTAACATGGTTTCAATACACATAAGTGCCTAATGTTGTTCTGACTAGTCTGAGTGGCTGGTCACGTGTAGAAAATACATGATTCACACCCAGTTTAGATCAATTGTATGATGTATTATACTAGGTGGTATTTGGATCTCATTCATTAAATTAAATAAATAAAAAATTGTTTATTAAAATACTTTTATTTAAGATTATAGCTTTGATTAAATTAAGAAATAAATATAAATATAATAATTTTAAAATTTTAAAATTATTTATATTTTTTTTATAGTTTTTTTTAATAATTAACAAATTAATATTTAAAGCATAAAATTTTTTTTTAATAATTATAAAAATAAATCAATTAGAGAGAAAATTATTTTTTTATTTTATAATTAATAAAAATGTTATTAATTTATTAATATTTATTTTTTTTGTTTTAGAAACATTAAGATAATATTATAATTAAAACATCTTTTTTTTGTTGATCCTCTGACTACAATGAAAGCATAGTTTTTTAATAGAAAAATAACTTTTTTCTTTTCTTTTTATCCTTTGTTTCTTTTCAGTTATTTCTTTTCTTACATACTCTTTTACTGTAATGGAACCAGTGGGTTCCTCTGCTGGTAATTTTATTTTTATTTCAGCTGGGTTGGGGATCCAGTCTAATAATAAAAAGAAGACATACATTGAGAGCATATACTCATGGCTCTTTATATAAGAAGTCTAAGAATTCTGAAATTACTGGTGATGTGATAGATTTGTTAGCTGGTCTTATTTCTGGTGATATTTTACAAGCTGATAATATAGAATGCAAAGTGTTTTGGGGTAGTGAAGTAGAAAGTGAGAATGTTAGTATTAATAGAGTGTCTAACTTGGAAAACATAAACAACATGGTGACAGAAGAAATGAGTTATGTGAATTCCAATGACTTCAAGACTAATGATATGATGGATGACACAACTTTAAGAAAGACACAAATAAGAACATATGTTTTAAAACAACTGCTGAAAAAACCTTTTTTCAATAATATGAGTAATGCTGATAACATTCTGAAGCTTTTTTCCCCTAAGTTTAATGGTTCCAATCAGCTGTCATGTATCAAGTTACATGTTCTGGATAAGAGAAACTTTGAGCCAGTAAAATCATTCATATTAAATATTGAGCTTTTGGCTATTCCAGAAAAAACTATTAGTGACAAATTGATTTCAATAAAAAAAATTTTTTATTGAATTAATGGTTTTGGGAGAGCCTTTGCTTTCTCAAAATTCTCAGAAATTATCAGATTATCATTTACTTCAGAATTGAGCTTGAATAAGGCTAAGAAAATGGCAATTTGTAAGAAAATTCTTGTTAATAATTATCTTAGAAAAGTAAATAGCTAATTGGATTGGGAAGTGATCATCAAGGAAATCCCAGTTGATCTTCCCAAATTGGCTGTAAAATCAGTTTTTTCTAAGTTTAATAAAATTGTATTTGTCAAGATACAATTAATTGGTTTGTGGCAAAAGACCTTAATAGAGTATAAATTATCTGAAATAGCTGATTTGGTTGCAGCTAGATGATCTGTTTTTATAAGAAAGGATTTTGTTTATGTAACAAAAGCTATTAGTAATAAACAAATGTGGATATTCAGAGATTAATATCAGGCTTTGTTGTACATATTTTCAGTTGGCACTACTGTTCATGATTTGTTGGGTTTGTTTAGATTCATATGGTAAAAAAACTTGCTTCATTGGTCATAATTCCAGTTCATATGTGTATAATAGATGTGCAATTGTGTGTTTTGCAAATAAAACATCTAAATTAACTGCTATCGAATCTGTTTCTGTTTTCAAAGGTGTGAATTTACATTGGGCTGAGCTTTTATTAGCTTGCTGTGCTTTATGTAAAAAATTTGGTCATACCTCTGATATTTGTTTAGTGAGTAAAAATTTTGGTAGACATGGTAGACATATGGTGACCTTACAGGATCAGGTTCATTTGGCCAACATATATAAAAAGAAGCAGACTCCTGTTTTGTGCCCTGTTTTATTTGGAGTTAAAACTTGGGCTCAAATTGCTGGTGGTTCTTCTCCTCATGCAATCTTATCAGTTTTGTCTGGTGATGGCTTACTTTTGGATGTAGCATCTCTTTTTTTGGGTTCTGCTTCTTTTGTTAATTCTGGATTGAGTGATCATGTAGCTGTTCTGAAATACTCTTTGAAGCTTTTGTCTAATTAGGTTTCTGTTCTTTTAAAAAAGTTGAGCTTTGTGGAATTGGTGCCTTTGACTGCTTCCCCTTCTGTTTCTTCTCCAGTTGCCTCTGTTTCTTTAGCTTCTATTCTGGATTTAAATATGGTTTTGGATAATGTGTTAGTGTTGGTTCAGATTTTGTGACTGATTTCAGCTCTAGTAGTTTTAAGGTTTTGACCACCAAAATGGGTAAATTGGAGTCAAAAATAATGACTTTGGAAGCATCAATTAATTCGATTTTGGGAAGATTGGATTGTCTGTTTTCTGGTTTGGGTTTGTTGGCTCTCTCTTCATCTCAATGATTAGTTTGGTTTGGAAAATTGCTATATGTAATGTTTGGGGTATAAACAATTCTGTGAAACAAGAAAATATTGTTTGTTGACATAAGATATGAACAATTTAATTTCGATTATTACTGAAACTAAGTTAAAAGATAAAGTCTGTCCATTGTTACTCATAGAAATATAGGAAACATATTAGCATAGTTATTAGCCAATCAGAAGTAGATGTAGTAAATGTGAAATTCCAGAATTCCTCTTAGAGGAATTGCAGGATTCCAGAAATTTTAAGATTCTCTGACAAAGAATCGCAGAATTTCAGAATTCCAGGATTTCTCTTGAAAAAATCACAGGATTCCAAGAATTCCAGGATTTCTGTTGAGAAGAATTGAGGAATTGAGAAATCTCAATTATGTATATATAACAGTAGCATTAGAAGTAGAAAAGACAGACCTCTTGGTTTAGATTTAATCTAAGCAATCTTTCAATTCACAATCATCTAATAAAATAACTATTTGTTATTACAATCTATTCTCTATTATAAACACTTCATGTTGATAGACATTGATACTTAACCATACTGAAACAATAGCTCTTGATCACAGCTATTGACAGGATACTAACTTGCATATTGCCTTGGCTATTTTTTTATTTCTTTTATTTTCCTTTCTTTCTTTATTTTCTTTTCTTTGATTTTATTATTGTATACTAATTGATTGAGAATTAAAGCACTGAGTTATTGACATCATGAATAGTCTGGTAAAAGACCCAGAAATAAGGGTAATAATATATATATTAATAGATAGCTTACCAGAAGGGCATGACTGGCAGAATAAATCTGGCCACCAAGCTAAGAAAAAAATTAAGAAACAACTGAAACAAAATTGCAAATACCAACACTACTGAATCTCTGTCTATTATATAAAGAACTCATTTGGAAAACCTTCAAAGCACCAAAACTTTCAGATCATCATCATCAATGCAAATAGCTTTTGAGCACCAAGTTATGAGTTTGTTATTTGACTTGAGATCCCAAATAATCACCTGTAACATTTGGTGCTCCCTGTGAGGTATAATCTTACAGAGAACCAGCACCATCAACATCCATCCAAAAGTGGCAGAACCAAAAAACATAGAAGCAAACCATTTAAGATTTGCCAAATTCTTGTTTCAACAATACAGCCAACAATTAAGATTAAACAATAACCATTATCCAGCAGAATCAGCCTTCAACTTTTACATCAACAATAAAATCACAGACTGCTTGGGAGGAACAGTTAACATTGAATCAACAAGAAAAAACTTTTACACAGAATTATTTCAACACACCAACTTACCTAGAAACTATAGTTTCACACTAATCATCAGAGAGATTAATCAAGACATTAAAAGATACGTTCAACAACAATTTCCCATTACTTACACAGATAAAGGGAAAAGAAGAATCCAAACACCAGCAGCAACACCAAAGGGAATACAGTTACTTAGTTAGAAGAAACACAGAATAGAATCACCAACTGTCCCATCATATTACTATACACCATAAAGTGCTATCAACATCTCATCAACAGGTGCGTCCATATCAAATGCAACATCAACATTTGGAAAATTTCCATTTTAAAGTAAACAAAGAAAAAAAGACCTATTAGGACCATATGGCGTGTATTTCAAAGGATTTAAATCACAATTGCCAATGCTATCAGGACTATGATCACCACTGCCTCAACCAGATTTCGGAACTGCAAGTCTGTGGGAAATAACTGAATCAGAAGGAGAACAAAAAGAAGTAGAGAAAGAAAAATCTGAGGATCAAAAATTTACTGACCAAAACCCAATCCTAGAAAATCTGGAAATCAGAACTCCGAATATTCAAACACTGCCAAATCAAAACCCCAAATTAATCAATTAGCAGAACTTACCTCCAAATATTGTCATTGATTACCCACCAATTGATCTGATAGCCAAACCCATCCAACAACCACAAAGACCACTTCAGCAACCACCATTACAACAGCCACCACTCCAACAGCCACAATAACAACAACAACTCCAACCACCACAGCAATAACAACAAATGGCATATGCACCAATCGCAAAGCTTGACAAGTTCACTGGCAAAGAAGACAATGCCCAAATATGGCTAAATGATATAGAAAAAGCCATTGCAGCCAATAGATAGAATAACACCAAAGCCATGCAAGCCATACTCTACTTTCTTAAGGATACAGCTGATTCATGGTACCAAAGCCTAGTTAACAAACCCCAAGATTTCAATGCCTTTAAACTGGAATTTCTGAAATACTTTAGCAATAACAACAGTATCAACAGATTAGCCAACACTTTCACCACCATTAAACAAGGAGAAATAGAAGCAGTTACCACATACCTAGGACACTTTCATAGAAACCTGTGCCAAATCCAAGCAATTGACGCCAACTATTTCACTGCACCACAGATTCTTAACCAGTTTATTTGTGGCCTATGCAGCAGCATCTTGCAACATGTACATTTATTGCATCTAGACACTTTTCAAGATGCTGTCACACACGCCAGAGATTTTGAATCAGCTGAGTCCAAGGCCAATCATGCCCAAGCCATTAATCTAGTGATAAATAGATCATTTGAATTGGATTCCAAATTGGAGAAATTCAGTGAAATAATTAATCAGAAGATAGAGGGATACTTAGTTAACAACAATCAGGCAATTTATCAACTACCACAATGATGCAATAATCAAGGAAATTCTAATTGTTCTCAGAATCAATCATGTCCATCTTCATCAACCAATCAACAGTGACAATAAGAAACACATATCTACCACTATTGTAGTAAACAAAGACATATCCAAATTGACTACTGCCAGCATTTCAATAACCAATAATTGAAAAATCAATATCAAAATCCTGATTACTGGTTCTTAACTCCAAATCATCAATCAAACTCAGCACAATATCAAACCACTTACCTGCCAATAATGCAGCAACCAATTTATCAACCACTCATATATCAACCTCCAGTTTATTAACTGCAGCCACCAACAATTTATCCATCATAGCCACTAGTAATTTATCAGCCACAGTCTCAAATAATCTATTAGCCCCAACAATTAATACAAACCCTGTTCCAAAACTCAGTTACCCTGACATCAGGAAATCTGAGACCCAGAATTACCCAAAACTGAAGATCAGCAATGGTTGTTCAGCAACCAATCTCCAGCTTCTCTCACCAAGCCATGGGATTATGTTTTCAGAGTTTGGAAACTGGGTATGCCCAAAATCCGAATTCTCAGAACTATTTAAGTCTTCTGGTGACCCCAAAAAAAGCCCAACCCAATCACCTGGAAAACAATCAAAGACAACCACTTACTAACAACATTCTACCTGCTATAATTACTAAAAACAAATCTTTGAACACCATTTTCCCATTTGAACTTGAAGAATCATCAGCCACACCATTATTCAGTAAAACCGCACTAGAAAAGAAACCTATAACTGCCATGTACACTGATGTGAAAGTTGATGATCACTTTATCAAACTGATCCTAGATAGTGGATCAGCTGGCAGCATCATCACAAGACAACTCATGGATCAATTAGGTTGCCGAGTTGATCGCACTGCCAGCACCAAAATTATTACAGCTGATAAAGTAACCAAAACACCCATTGGAGAGATTGATGATTTCCTTATAGAGATCAATGACATCATAGTACCCATCAAAGTACTCATCATGGAAGTCACTCAATACCAAGCACTCATTGGGAATAATTGGCTGTCCAAAACAAATGCTACTCTAGATTGGACCACACAAGAACTTCAGCTAAGTTAAAATAGTCAACACACATGAGTACCAGTGATGTGTAATCATTTCAAATCCAGCAACGTTATGCCAGCACCACTAATCAATTTAGAGGAAGAGGAACCGAAACCAAAGTGGAAAGCGTATCAAGTCTCATGGGCTGAAAACGATCACAACAAGCTGCCACCCATACTATCTTGGGACAACAACGGTAAAAAAAACAGAAGGAAACCGAACATACCTGGAATTTTGACCAAGCCTGAGAAACCAACCATGATCCAAAAGAGCTACCAAATTGGGAATAGGAAGAAAGCAATAAGAGGAAGAGAAAAGAGAAGGAAGAAAAAACAACACACACCCACACCACTACTTATAACTCATACATTTATCCATCACCACTGACTAATTATTGTTAACCAAAGCTAATATGTGTCGATTGCAGTAAGAAATTGTCATCAATGGGTGCATGCTGTGGCGACAATGAAAAATATTCGACAGCCACCAAATTCTATTATTACACATGTGTTATAGAAAGGTTTGGCCCACCAAAACAACAAAGAAAATAGAACAATGAATCTTGTCTCACATGTGGAACTATCTTACCCGATGAAAGAATGTGGAATGACATTCCAGAGCAAGGAGAAACATGTAACAAAATCTGTCAGTACACAATCCTAATCAATAACTGGATATGTAAAGAAACGCCAATTGATGATGCTTAGAAACAAGCATTGCAACAATTGGAAAAATATCCACACAATAAACACGAGATCTGGTAAATGGCCAGTGCAAAAGCTGAGGGCACCATGACCAGTGAGCTGTTAGAAATCAAAAACAATCCACTCATCCTTCCTGAACCTGAATACATTGTGACTTTCAACATGTTTGATGACATTGAAGACAATTCAGAGCAATTTCATGAGCACTACCAGAACTTGGCACCCACCAGAGAAAAGCAAGAGCAATGTTTAGCACAATTAAACACTTGACTATGTGATTACTGTTTGATCTCATATGACTTTCAATATTGTAATAAGTGTGATTTCATTTACAATCCACTATCACACATGATCTACAAGATTCCTAAGGAAAAAGAACCAATTAGCAGCTGCACATCAGAATCAAAATCAATTTTCAATCCTGATTCAAACTCTGACAACGACAATAACGAAAACAATGGTTCTAGTTCCGTTCAATATAACAATAAAATTAACTTAAATTCAAACTCCAATCCCAACTACAAGCAATATATTGCCCTACCAGATCTCTCCAAAGAACAGGAGTTGAAATGGTACAGTAATAATAATGAAGATATCATGCCAAAACACATGCATGATACCAATGTGGAATTTGATCTGAGGTATCCAAAAAAAGAGGCCATTAAATTGGAACCACATTCGCGCACCTGCATTGATCTGAAAATAGCACTAAAGATTTCAGCAACAATCATGGTTTAGTTAGCTTCTAGGAATAATTTAGCCAAAAAAGGGATCAATATCAAAGGAGGAATAATTGATGCAGAATATGTAGGAAATATCATTGCAATATTACAAAATAACTCAGAAAAGGCATATACAATAGAGCCAAATAAAAAGATAGCACAGGCAATATTCCTGTCTTTGGTAAAAATAGCTCAGTTAGTATCAATGGAACAAAAGAAAGAGTTAAGAATAACAGCAAGAGGGATACAGAGATTTGGGTCAATGGGTAAGATAGATGTACCAGTTAATATGGTGGAGAAAAAAATTGTTGGCCAAGAAGAAATTATCTCAACCAGTTAAGCAATTTTCATTCCACTATATAGCCAATACATGTTAGCAATAGAAAGGAGAGAAAAGGAACAAGAACAGATTTTTGAAGCAGAAGCAAGCCTTTGCAAATCAGGAGAGATTGGACTTATCAATCTCTACATACCAGCCAAAAACTATAGCCACATAAAAATTTCTATCTACAACAACACCAGAAATGTCATTAATATACCAAAAAAAACCACAATTGGATATTTGATCACAGAAATAGAAAAACAGCCACCACACCCCATTTCAGACTTTTCACAGCTTTGTGGATATGTTGATATCACATCACAAACAATATACAAACACAATGAATGTTATTTGCTCCAACCAGAACAATTGGAATAAATGAACATGAGAAACTTAGATCCATTTCAACATATACAACTCAAAATGCTACTTAACAACTTTACTGACATATTTGCAAGTAAAGATGAATTTGGCCGTACTGACATCATCCAACACCAGATCAAGACTGAAGATACAATGCCAATAAAACAACAAGCATACAGAGTACCACCAGCCAGTTATAAAATCATTTGTCAAGAAATTAATAGAATGCTTGACAACAGACTAATTCAGCCATTGATAAGCCCATAGTCATCACTAATAGTACTCGTTCGGAAAAAGAATGGAAAGATCTGCTTTTGTGTGGATTAAAGAAAATTCAATAGAGTCACTCGAAGAGACAGTTATCTAACTCTATGAATCCAGGAGCTATTTGACGCATTTGACAGGAACAAATGGTTCTCAACATTAGACTTTAACAGTGGTTACTAACAAGTAGCCATGAATCCAGCTGACAAAAAGAAGATGGCATTCACCATTAGAGAAGGGAACTTTGAGTTTGAAGTTATGCTATTCAGCTTAACCAATGCTCCAGCTACATTCCAATAGCTAATAGAAATTGTGTACACTGGCTTATTGTGAAAATCAGTAGTTGTATACTTAGATGACACCAATGTGTTTTTAAAAACATTTGATGATCATCTACATCATTTCCAACAAGTATTTGAAAGATTACGATAAGCAGAGCTAAAGTTAAATGCCACCAAATGTTTTTTCGGAAAAACAAAACTAAAATTCGTAAGACACATAGTTAGCAAAGATGGCATAAAAACAGATCCAGAGAAGATAGAAATAGTAAAAAACTTTCCAATACCAACCAACATAACTGAGCTGAAATCATTCTTGGGATTTGCGAGCTATTATAGACATTTCATAAAAAACTTTTTAAAGATAGCCCAACCACTCAATGATCTTTAAACCAAGAATGCAAAGTATGAATGGACAGAAAGACAACAAGAAGCTTTTGACATCTTAAGAAAAAAGCTAATTCAAGCTCCAGTATTGATCTATCCAAATTACAGCAAGCCATTCAGCATCACAACTGATGCATCAAGTCAAGCATTGGGAGCAGTACTATCTCAAAAAGAACCAAATGGACGAGAACATCCAGTGGCATATGCCAGCTGAAGTCTAACACCAGCTAAAAAGAACTATGGAACACCAGAACTGAAGCACTTAGCAATTTATTGAGCAGTCATGAAATGAAAAAAATACTTGAGTCAGAAGTTCGAAGTGTACACAGATCACAAAGGATTGACATCACTCTAAAAACAAAAATTTGGAGATGGCAGACAATCAAGATGAAAAATAGCACTTTTGCCATATACTTATATTATACATTATAAAAAGGAAAAAGACAACAAAAATGCTGACAGTTTGTTACAAATAAGACAAATCTAAGAACATTTCAACCCAAAAATATAACAAAACCAATCCAAATTCAATGAAAATATAACAAAAGATGAACACACAAAAATATCAACAACTCCAACACTATATTAATACTCAACAGTTCAAGAAAAAATTATCTCAATCAAAATGAAATAGTATAAAACAACAATCAAAATATTTTATCACTTACCAGAATATACTTTATCAGAAGAATAGAAAAGATCCAGACCAACCAACCAGAGTAATTACAGAATCAGAAAAAAAGACAGTACTATTCAACATGTACTCAGATCCAACAGCAGGACATTTTCATAAAGAAACAACAATAGAAAGAACTAGAAAAAGATACTATTGGCCATCAATGTATCCAGATATCATCCAATATGTTCAAAATTGTGATGCTTGTCAAAGAAAAGAAGGAACAAGACCCAGCAAACCATTGAGATCAATTAAAGTAGAACAACCATTTGATTGCATTGGAATCAATTTAGTTGGACCATTAACAATTACCAGTAGAGGCAACAAATATATTGTAGTAGCCATGAACTATCTTACTAAATGGCCAGAAGCAAAAGCAATTCAAAGAGTGGATGCAGAATCCATTGCCAAATTCATCCATCAAGATCTGATTTGTCGACATAAATGTTTAAAAAAATTACTATCAGATCAAAGAACTTACTTTGTGAACAGAACACTAGCAAAATTAAGCCAAAAATTTGAAATTAAGAGACCACTATCATTATCATATTATCCACAAACAAATAGTCTAGTGGAAAGATTTAATATAATATTGTGTGAGGCAATTGCCAAATTCAGCCAAAAAAACCAGGACAAATGGGATTTGTTCATACCATCAGTACTATTTGCTTATTATACAATAAAGCAAGATACTACACAAGTAACACCATTTAAATTAGTATACGGTAGAACAGCAACAATACTAGTTGAGATAAAAGTCAACACATATCTAACTGAACCAATAACAGAAGAGAATTTCCAGGAAACATTGTTAAGAAAGACATATGACTTAATAGAAACATTGGAAAACAAACAAAAAAGAGCAGCTGATAACATTCAAAAATCACAAAAGAAACAAAAAGAAAGACATGATAGTCAACTACCAGACAAACCAGTTGAATTCAAGATTGGAAACAAAGTACTCTTACATCATATCAAAGTGGAAAAACAATGGAGTGGAAAATTCAATCCCAAATGGGATAGACCATTTCACATAAAAGAAATTCTAGGAAGTGAAGCTTATAAATTAAGACTGAACAACAAAATCTTAACCAAAGCAGCACATGAAGATTGACTGAAACCATACCACAACATCACACTACCATCCACCAGTAATATTCTACAATTAAGAGTACAGAGAATACTAATCCAACCAAATGAGATTCCACAAGATCTGGAACCAATTATTATCATTAACAATAACACATGAAATTGATTGACCAAAAGAATATATAAAGTTATGAAAGACATAACAAAAGAGATCAAAAAAATGGAAATTACAGACAATATTCACTCTCTAGCACAACAACTTTTCCAATTGATTCAACACCAAGATATGGAAATTACAATTAACCAACAAACCATTCGATATAAAGACACTACAAAAGTATGACAATGCAAAGTACAGAGAAAACCTGAAAATCTGGTTAAGAAAATAGTTACCAAAGTAAAATTGGCTACAAAAGAACAACAAATAGTCAGACAATACCAGGAATTGACCAGAGAAACTTGGAATTGGTAGATACAACAATTTCCAAGAAAATATTGTTATTTTTACTTGGGACAACATGTGAATATACAGAATTTATACACAGACAAAACAAAATGGTTATTCAACACAACCATACTACAATAATTAGAACAGTTTGTGGGAAAGAACAACTTATCCACACAGGCTTGAGTCATATACTGAATACACACAGCATTTTAGGATTAACCAGAAATTTTACTGAACAAAATAATGAATCCTGTTACTAGCAATCAATTAGGAAAAATTACTAATACTCAATTTGAGGAGCTATAAATACAAATAACACAAGTAATTCTAAAAAAAAAAGTTCAAAAAATAATTCAAGAAGAAGAATTAAAAGAATTAGATTTTAACAGAGCTCAATATTAAAAAGAAGGAAATAATGTTACTTATAGAAATATAAAAAACATATTAGCATAGTTATTAGCCAATCAGAAGTAGATGTAGTAAATGTGAAATTCCAGGATTCCTCTTAGAAGAATTGCAGAATTCCAGAAATTTTAGGATTCTCTGATGAGGAATTACAGAATTGCAGAATTGCAGAATTTCTCTCAAAGGAATTGCAGGATTTCAAGAGTTCCAAGATTCCTGTTGAGAAGAATTGAGGAATTGAAGAATCTCAATTATGTATATATAGCAGTAGTATTAAAAGTAGAAAAGACAGACCTTTCGGTTTAGATTTAATCTAAGCAATCTTCTAATTCACAATCATCTAATAAAATAACTATTTGTTATCATAATCTATTCTCCACTATTAACACTTCATGTTGATAGACATTGATACTTAACCACACTGGAACAATAGCTCTTGATCATGACTATTGATGGGATACTAACTTGTGCATTGTCTTGGCTATTTTTTTATTTCTTTTATTTTTCTTTTTTTCTTTATTTTCTTTTCTTTGATTTTATTGTTGTATACTAATTGATTGAGGATTAAAGTGCTGAGTTATTGACATCATGGATAGCCTGGTAAAAGACCCAGAAATAAGGGTAATAATATATATATTAACAGATAGCTTACCAAAAGAGCATGACTGCCAAAATAAATCTGGCCACCAAGCTGAAAAAGAAATTGGGAAACAACTAAAACAAAATTGCGAATACCAATACTACTGAATCTCTGTCCATTATACAAAGAACTTATTTGGAAAACCTTCAGAGCACCAAAACTTTCAGATCATTATTATCAACGCAAATAGCTTTTGAGCACCAAGTTATAAGTTTGTTATTTGACTTAAAACCCCAAATAATCACCTGTAACACTGTGAATTGCTAATAAGTTTGATGATGTCTGTGTTTTTACTTCTGGTTTGGACTCTGGTTACTTGAATTCTGGTATTGCTATTATTATAAACATTTCTTTGGCTCATCATGTATACAAAGTTTCTAAGATGTCTGGTTAGCTTCTATCTGTTAAGTTGCTTTTTAAAGATAAACTTTCTGTTTTAATTTTGGGGTTCTATGCTGGTGCTTTTCTGGCTGTTCATTTTTCTTAAGTTGGCAAGATCAACTCTTTGATTATAAGAGCAGTAAATGAATCTTCTTTTATTGTCTTGGATGAAAACTTCAATAAAGATGGTTTATATAAATGTGCTAATTTCAAGAAGTATCTCAATATAGAGTTAATGAATTCTCTGTTAAAAAGTCTAGTTGCAAGAAGTTCTACATGGAAAAATTCTAGAAGTGCCAAAAAAACAATAAACTATTTATTTGTTTCTTATAATTTGGTTAATGTAGTAGTAGGTCATAATATTTTGGATGTTAGTGAACATTTTAACACTGATCACCAAGCAGTCTTTGTGTCTGTAGATTTGGGTGGACTTTTGGATATGCAGTTAAACTTTTTTCACAAGTAAGCTAATAAAAACCATTGGAAATTTGATTTTAAGGGTGTTGATAATACAAAATAGAACAATTTCAAAGATGTTACAGCAGCCAATGCAGTGATGTTCTCTAGTAAGTTTACAGTTTCTATGAAGTATTTAGATCTGGGTGCAATGTGAGATGTCATTTGCAAAACAATGATTCTTTTGGCTAATAAGATATTTAAAAGGAAATGGTTTAAAAATTATGATGAGATTTTCACCAAAGAGTCTTCTAAGTTTTATAAACTGAAGTTGTTGGTGTTCAGGTTGGTTAAGGCTTCCCATTTGGTTTTTAGTGAGAATTTTACAGCATTGTTGGATGCATAAGATGGACTTGACACAGCTGGTGCATTGACAGTAAAATCTTTGTTTCTTTTGGGATTTAATTTTGATACAATTTGCTTGGTTTTGGCTAAGACAAGGAAGTCTTACTGTTTTTCTAAAATAATGGAGTTAGAGCATGCAAAAGAGTTCTGTATTAAGGCAGTTATTAATAAAAGGATAGAAAATTTCGAATTGGACAAGAGTTATATTATCAAAAGTGTTTTGGAGCATCTTTTTTGTAAGGTAATACTGGATTATTTGGTTGTGGATAATGAATTGGTACTGGAGCCAGATTTAGTTAAGTCTAAAGTGGATTTGATTATGGAGGGATGGACTAAAAAGTATAAAGTGGTATCTGACATTACTAATAATTGGTCTCACCAATATTGGTCTTTAAATTATGTTTTTAATAGTGCCTTTACTGATGTGATGTGTCTAATAGAGTTTGATAAAATGTCTGCTGTGGTTTTAAATCTGCCAGATAAGAAAGCAGCTGGTCTTTTTGGCATCTCAAATGAGTTGTGAAAGCATTGTGACAAGTTAGTGTTAAATATGCTGTTGGTGCTTTTGAACTTTTATTTGACTTGTGAATCAGTGCCTAGGTCTTAAAAAGAAGTTTAAGTCTTAATAATTCCCAAATTTTATGAATGAGAGAGTGTTTTTACAAATACCTGTTCTATTGCTCTGATTAAAACAGCCCACAAGATTCTTTCTAAGATTTTTTCTGACAGAATTTCTCTGGCTTGTAGCACTTTTAATGTTCTTTATGAGAATAACTTTTTAGTTTTAAGGGATACAATGACACAATCTCCTATTTTTGCTGTTGGTTCTGTTATTGAAGATGTTTTGGAGAAAAATCATGAATTTTGGCTGGTTTTGTAAAACATGCATAAGGCTTATGACTCTGTTGGTTGGAAACATTTCAGGAGGAGTTTAACAAGAATTAAGATAAGTAACAAATTTATTAGATTTTTTGGAGGTCTTTACAATGATCATATTAACAAAGTAATGACAGATTTTGGCCTGATTGGTGGGTACCTTGTTCATAATAAGTTGGATCAAAAGAAAGTTTTCTTACCTCTTCTGTGGCACATATTCTATAATTTACTTCTGTGTAAAATTAAAAGACAAGAAAGTATATGTGGTTATAAGTTGAATTCTCATTTTATTTCCAAAACTGGCAGAGTAGAATCTTAGACTGGGTTGACCTCATTTTTTACTACTGGTGCTTTTGTCGATGATATGATCTGAGTTGGTAGTAGCCAAGCTGCTACACAACATATTCTTAATATTACAAGTGAATTTTTTTAGTTTAATAATATTTCTATCAATAATGACAAGACTGTGATCATCCCTATCAACTGTCAGGTCAAAGACCCTTATCTAATTATCAGTGGCTTGTCCATTTCTGTTGCCAAAAAAGAAAAGTTGCACCACTAACTGGATATTTTTTTGTTCTTTAAGGGTTTGTCGAAACCTAGCATGACTAAGGCTTATTTAGATGTTCGATTTTTTGTCAATCTTGTTTTGAAAAAAGTGATCTCAAATAAACAGTTTGTGTACTTGGTGTCTGCAGTCTTTCATCTGATCATAAGTTATAGAACTCAATTCAGCTTCATTTCTATTGATGTGTGTAATAAATGGGATGTTTTTATTCACAAAAGCTTGAAATCTAAGTTTGGTCTACCACTTGATTTTCCCAATAATGTGATCTATCATTTCTCTTTGTATAGTTTGAAGATGTTTAAACAAGTTCAGACTGAAAGCAAATTGGCCTCAGTTGTTTCTTTTATAAATTTAGTTGGTATTCTAGACAAGTTATTTTCTTATAGATTACATGATTTTCAGGTCCTCAGCTGGCATTCACTTTATCTTTTATAGTTCCTAGTTCATGTCAGTGTTAACCTTTTGAATAACTTTTTGGTGGGTATAGTGTGCATATTTTTAGAGTATAATTTGTCCTTGGGCAACTTTTTAGTCAGTGCTTTTCGTCTTTGGGGTGGAACTTCTATGTTTCTTGTCCTTTGTAAGTCAACTTATCTTAAGTGTGTTTTTTTACTTTAACATTATAGTATTGCTTTAATGGATCAGCTGTGTGACCAAAATGGTGCTGTTTTTAAGTGGAAAACCTTTAAACAGTGGAAGTGGTTGGACTCCTATAGCTCTGTTCTCATTTGGTTTGAACTTTCTGTTTGATTTTTTGGTTGTGTTACTGTTTTTTCTATCAGTTTTCCACTTTTAGATGATCACGATTCTTTGGATATTTTGCAGTTTTATGAATTTGATGTCATCAAAGACAATTTGCTGCATGCTAATGTGGGTCATCTTTCTGTCTATATAGATGGATCTTTAAGTGGCTTGGGAACTCTCAGTGTAAAGACTGGTGCTGCTGTTTTTTTTGAGGACATTAATTTGGGTTTGGGTGTTGTTACCAACAGAAATTTGAGATATTAATTAACATGAAATTATTCTTATAATTCTTATCATTAATTAGCATATATTATTGTTTCAAAATCATTAATTATTATTTAATCAAATTATCAAATATCACCAATCAATTAATAATCCAATTTGTACATAACACAAATGTAATCTAAGTGCGATGATTAATTATGCAATACCCCAAAATATGTAACATTCAAAAGTTCGCCAAAATTTGTAGAAATTTGCCGAAATAATTGATAGTTCACCGAAATATCTAACAGTTTGCAGAAACAACTTGTAGTTTGCCGAAATGTATCTTTAGTTTAGTGAAATTGTAAAAAAAAGCAAAGTTCAAGTTCATAGAATAGTGTTACAACAAGTTGTATAAAAGAAGAGCTTCTCTCTTCAAGAAAATATATCTTATTTTAGATTTATCATTTAGAACCATTCCTACACACACAAAAAGAAATAAATACCAAATAATTAGAAAAACCAAATTCTTTAATTATTGTACTTGGAAAAAAAATTCCCAAAACCCAACTAATGTTTTGAAATTAATTAGCTACCAATTTCAGTAAACTGTTAGTGACTCCAGGCCTGAATAGAAAACGTTTCTCTTAACAGAATTCTATTTCTTTTACATTTCTTTTATTTTCTTATTATAATCATTAGGGTAGCCTACAGACAAGATTCCTGTAGAAGAGTTGACTTTCACAACAAAGTAACTACACATTTTTAGTGAGCTTCCAAATGAGCAATTCCTGAAAAAGAGTTGACATTTACTACAACGTAACTACACAAAGCAACTGGCATGGAATTGATCATTCCACTTATAAGTTCAGTAAGTTCAAATTATAAGAAAAAATTTGAAGATAAAATTCAGTTATCAGAGGTTCAAACACTTCCCATAGTTGTAAATTAACAGCATTACAACAAACATACAAGAGCTAAGAAGAGACCAAAAACCTCTGGTAACATTTGGTGCTCTCTTACGGAAACAACACAGCAAAACCAACTTCAAAGTGATGACCACACTAGATGCAACAACTCTAGAGTATTACCAGTCAATTTACACCCACTGCAAGCAAAGATTCAACATTTCAGACGGAATTGAAGTTGTCAAGAAATTAGTATACCAATATATTGAAAACCGCATCAACAATTATTTTTTTGGAAATTACAATATCTTAAAAGTTAGAAGCAACCTTTACAATAATTTAGTACATTATTCACAGTTGGAAACTGAAGACCTTAACAGCAAAACACTTGCCACTTACTTTCAAGAACTTAATTTTAATATTATCAAGTACTGTGAAGAAACATATTCAGTACAGTCTCAATACTCTATTGACTTTGGATCAAAGACAGAAACAAGCAACAAAAGCAAACAAAAATTGAAGCAATACTCAAAAACCACCCCAAATACTCCAATACTACCAAAAACAACTGCCAAACACTTACAAACACCTGAACAAAGAACCAGTTCAAAACTTCCACTTACTATTACACCTTTTCCAGCTTCACTTGCACAAACACAAACACCTAATTTACCCTTAAATCGATTCGCAAGACTAGAAGATTTTACATTATCTGGAAGCCCCACCAGACAACAAGAACCTCTTCAAACTAGTTCCAATCTCTTTGACTTTCTAGCTAAAAATTGAAGTGAATACTCTGAGACAGCAGCAAACGAAGAAAACGACTCTGAAATATCTGAAGAAGAATCAATAGACAGTAAAAACAAAGAAGATGAAATGACAGCATATATTGCAAAAATCCCTGAATTTAATAGAGAAAACATTGAGACCAGTCCCCAAAAATGGCTTGACCAAGTTACTAAAGCTGGAGATGCAAATGGATGGAATGCTGCCAGAATGTTAAGAACAATTCCCTACTTTCTCAAAGGAACAGCAGGTGAATGGTTCAAAAACTTGACCACCCCTTTTAATGACTGGACAGTTTTCAAAACTGCCTTCTTAGAACAATTCACTGATAACAACACCTTAATCACACTTCGAAACCATTTTTGCAATATCAAACAAGAACTCTCCAAATCTGTCATGACTTATATTGGAAAATTCAACAAACTTCTCAGACAAATTTGCCAACTTGAAACTAACGATTATTATTCCGATGCTCAAATTTTGGATCAATTTATTGCTGGTTTAAAGAATAAACTGATTAAAAAAGTTTACCCACATGCCCCAGAAGATTTAAACTCTGCCATTCAGCATGCAAAGAGATATAAAATGGCCATGGAAGAAGCCAATTGTACAAAACTCATGAACTTAGCCATTGGAAAGACCAGCTTAACAGCTGAAGAGAAAATTGACCAACTCACAAAAAAAGTTGAAAACTATTTCACCAACCAACAACAATAGCAACCCCAAAGATATCAACCACCGCAAAGATGAAATCAAAACAACTTCACATCACCCTCTAATAACCAGTCTCAGAATTGCCATTATTGTGAAATTCCTGGCTACTGGAAAAGAGATTGGTGAAAGCTACAACGAGACCAACAAAATAGGAGTAATCAACATTACCCTCCACTACAGCAATCTTATTTTCAATCACCACTACCAGCATACTATCTACCAAGACCCCAATATCAAAGTAACTATTATCAGCCTGCCCCACAGCCAATTCAACAGCAATATCAACAACCACCCACACAACATTATTAAGTGCCTGCTCAAAGATTAATTTCACAAAATCAATTCATATCACAAAGCCGATACCAAGTAAACAACAATAGAATCAATTCGAACAACCAATTGGTTCCCTGAAATTCAGCTCAACCAAGACCCAACCACTATCATACTCAACTTAGTTATCTTACGATGCCAGAAGAACAGAATTTTTACCATACTGCACTTTCAGAAGGTAGAGCTGCAGCACAACAACAAAACTCTTCTTATACTCCTACCACAATCCCACCAGCCAGAATTGCTGAAAACACCAATCTTTCAAATATATTCCCTTTCAAATTTGAAGCAAATGAATCACCATTCTTACTTAGCAATGTAGCAGCTAATGAGCAAAAAGCCATAACTGCAATATATACAGAAGCTGAAGTAGAAGGAAAGCCAATTCGATTAATCTTAAATAGTGGATCTGCTGGGAGTATTATTACTTACCAGTTGATGCAACAGTTAAAGAGAAATGTTGACCAACCAGCTTAAACAGTAATCGTCACTGCCGATGGCATGAAAAAGACTCCAGTAAGAGAAATTGACAATTTTCTATTCACTCTTGATAGAATTACCATTTCAGTCAAAGTTCTTGTAATGGATGCTCCCCAGTATTAAGCTCTTGTTGGAAACAACTGGCTTTAAAAAGCCAATGTAAAATTAGACTGAAAAACCCAAGAGCTACAAATCTCTTACCAAAGACAACATGCCCGAGTACCTGCCACTTGTGGTACATTCAACAAACACTCTGAAAAAGCCCCGGCTTTTGAATTTGAACCAGAAAGAGAAAAACCCATCATTGAAACATTTATGGCACTTGGATCAACCTCCAATTGGGCTGATAAAACTGAACAACAGTATTTTTCAACAAATGATTCTTTTAAAACAGAAGAACCAGTGACACCCAGATGGAATGTCCTCTATTCAAAACCAGAACCACGAAAACAACACCCTTACATTCCACTCAAATGCAAGAACTGCCACAAGAAACTCTCATCAATGGGAGCTTGCATTTCACCTGAAGAAGAATATGAAAATCATACTTGTTATTACTGCAAGACTTGTCACAAAGAACAATGGGGCCATCTAATAAAAAGAAGTGGAAAATGGGACAATACCCCTTGTTTGACTTGTGGAGATATGCTACCAGAAGAATGCAATTGGATTGATGTAGCAATGAGAGGAGGAGTCTGCGATCAAACCTGCCAATATGCTTTATCAATCTCAGAAAAAGTCAAAAAAGGAACACCTTTTAATGCAGCATATAACAGTGCTTTCAACAAATTTTATTACTACCCCCATGATGCTGAAATGATTTTCGACCTAGCAATGGCATTAATTAATAGAGCTACTAAAGAAGATATTCATCAAATAAAGAAAACAGAATACATTGAATACACTATGGAATTAGCTGGATTCGATTATAAAGATGAAGTAGAAGTCTACTACCAAATTGCAAGTCACACCTATTTAACCCAAAAAGCTCAAATTCAACAATTAGAGCAAATAAACATTAGGCTATGTGAAGAATGTATTATGCCTTGTGATGAAAAGTGGTGTCCTGAATGCTATGCTCTTAGCATTCCTCTGCCCAATAAAAATGATAAAAATGAAATTGAATTCGGAGAATCTGAAGCAACAGAAGAAATTGGAGCAACACCCATCTATCTTATCAAAAATCAGCCTGCATTACAACTCAAATACTTCCACAACAATGAACAAAGAATAAAACTCGAGAAAGCACATGAAATTGATGCTGGATATGACTTAAGATATCCAGACAAGGATACTCTTGTTCTCAAACCCAAATTCCTCACAAAAATCAACCTCAAAATTGCTCTTGAAATTTCACCAAGAGCAATGATACAAATCGCCTCCCAGTCCTCTCTGGCAAGCAAAGGAATCAATGTCAAAGGAGGAATAATCGATGCTAGATACACTGGTGACATAACAGTAATACTTCAAAACGAAACTGACAAGCCGTTTAAGATTGAACATGCTGAAAAAATTGCCCAAGTCATTTATTTACCCTTAATCAACATTTCAGGTTTACAATTAGTCAGTCAAAGAGAACTATTGGAAAAAAGTGAAAGAGGAACCAATGGTTTTGGTTCAATTAGATAATTCACAGTTTCAGTAAACATAGCTCTTAATGAACAAAGTAAATCCTACCAGATTTTATGACTTCTACAACCAATTACTATTTCACTCTTTAAAGAACATCTGGAAATCTACACCTGTCTAAAGCCAACAACCACACAACAAATTTTTGAGTCCAATAAACAAATCTGCTTGAAACATAAAATCTTGATTCCAAACATTATCATTCCAAAAACAATCCTAAACCATTAATTCCACAAATTAGTACACATTCCCCTTTAATTAAGCCTGAAAATATTCCCCAAAATTTAGAACCAAGAGTTGTTATTGAACAACCTCTCAACTTGAATACTTAATTTAAATTTACTATAGATATTCTCATATAAAATTAAAAATCATTTCACAAAACAAAACACACTGAAAAGACAAAAATAAACATAAAAACTCACATACCAAAAATATTTTTCAATCTATTTTTCTTTCACTCAAATTTTTATAATGACTATCCCTCAAAATATTCAACAAATATCTCAAAAATTAATGCTAGCTCTAAAGACAATATCCGAATTATCTATTACTATTACAGGAAAACATATTAATTATACCCAAACAGAAATAGTTGCCAATTTAGCCCCAAATTTACAAAATTATCACCCCTACAAAAAGAACACAAGAAGTTATTCTGAAATTCATTTACCAGAACTTTTGAAGCTTGCTTTAAGGGAAAATTTATTGCTCACCCCTATTAGTATTCCACCAAATGCTACTATTCAACAAAAACTTCAACTGTGTCTTAATGAAAAAAACAGCAAATACCCCTTAATATATAAATATTTCTACATTAGAAAAACACTTCATGAACAAAAACAGGAGCTTACAGCAGCAAATCTTACAAAAGAAGCTATTCAGAAACAAATCCACAACGAATTCAAAACAACAACTGGACCTACAAACAGTCACTATAAACTAAGAGCTGCTCTTAGGCTTTATGACCTATTTTACACTTGTGAAAATGTCCTACAAAACCCAATTTTACAACTCTTGAAGATTTAATACATTGAAAAGCTCACAGAACTGGAATTTCAAAAATTTTCAGACCAAATTTCTTCAATAATCTTGGATTACTATCTGGAAATTACAAACAGTACTTGGACTTCGATAGAGCTCAGTCTTAAGAAGAAGGTTATGTTACCAACCGAAATTTGAGATATTAATTAACATGAAATTACTCTTATAATTCCTATCATTAATTAGCATATATTATTGTTTTAAAATCATTAATTATTATTCAATCAAATTATCAAATATCACCAATCAATTAATAATCCAATTTGTACATAACACAAATGTAACCTAAGTGCAATGATCAATCATGCAATACCCCGAAATATGTAACATTCAAAAGTTTGCCAAAATTTGTAGAAATTTGCCAAAATAATTAATAGTTCACCGAAATATCTAACAGTTTGCAGAAACAACTTGTAGTTTGCCAAAATGTATCTTTAGTTCAGCGAAATTGTAGAAAAAAGCAAAGTTCAAGTTCATAGAATAGTGTTATGACAAGTTGTATAAAAAAAGAGCTTTTCTCTTCGAGAAAATATATCTTACTTTAGATTTATCACTTAGAACCATTCCTACATACACAAAAAGAAATAAATACCAAATAATTCGAAAAACCAAATTCTTTAATTATTGTACTTGGAAAAAAAATTACCAAAACCCAACTAATGTTTTAAAATTGATTAGCTACCAATTTCAGTAAACTGTTAGTGACTCCAGACCTGGATAGAAAATGTTTCTCTTAACAGAATTCTATTTCTTTTATATTTCTTTTATTTTCTTATTATAATCATTAGGGTAGTCTACAAACAAAATTCCTGTAGAAGAGTTGACTTTTACAGCAAAGTAACTACACATTTTTAGTGAGCTTCTAGATGAGCAATTTCTGGAAAAGAGTTGACATTTACTACAATGTAACTACACAAAGCAACTGGCATGAAATTGGCCATTCTACTTATAAGCCCAGTAAGTTCAAATTATAGGAAATAATTTGAAAATAAAATTTAGTTATCGGAGGTTCAAACACTTTCCATAGTCGTGAATTAACAACATTACAATAAACATACAAGAGCTAAGAAGAGACCAAAAACCTCCGGTAACAGTGTATAGGTTTCTGGTCTGTTGTCTTCCACTATAATAAAACTGCAGGCTATTGCTTTGGCTCTTGAGTGTATTCTTCCTTCTTATTCTGTGGACCTGTTTATGGACAGCCAGACTGCTTTGGATGTGTGTAGGTCGAATTTAAAGTCTATTTATCTGGATTTTAGGAATTGGTATTCAATCAAACATTGTTATATTATAAGTATTATTTATCACAAAAATTTAGATGTTAGTTGGCATAAGGTTAGAGATTACTTTGGTGTTTCTGGGAATAAGCAAGCTGATATGTTTGCTAAAGCAGCTGCTATTTCCAATTGATATCTACCTTATTTGATTAGTAAAAGTTATCTTAAGGCTAATAATATTGTAATTTTTGGTAATTCTATACATTTTATTTGAGGGATTTTTTGGTCTGTTAATTGTGTACATTGAGAAACTAGTTCTGGTTCTTAGATGATGATAGATAGTATGTGTGTAGAGATTAATTGGCTCAAATCATTTTTGGTATGGCATTCTGATTCTCACTTGGCAGCTGGTTTTATTAGTAAATGAACTATTAATTCTCAGACATATTTCATGAAAGCTTTCCATTATCAGCTTCCTGTTGTTGTGCATAAGTGAATATATAATAAGTATTACCCCAGTGTGGTTTGCTTGTTCTGTGATGATGTTAAGGTATCCAACCATGCCTTTTCTTGTCCATTTAATGCTGCTGGTCATGCTTAGTTGTTGAGTACTTATGTGTCTGTATGGGGTGTGCATTCTGGTTTACTTCATTTTTTTTTTTATGTTTTATAAATGTTGTCCACTTGTGTTTCTGACATTGTAGTTAGCATAGCACTGTCCAAGAGTTTTGTTTTTAATGATTGGTATCATGAATCTGTTTCAGTTTTTAAAAATTCTAAGATTGTAAGTCAACATATTGTGGATTTTGTGCATGATTTCTGTCTTGTGTTCTGGAAGAATATTTGATTGGTATATGCCAAGCACCATGCTTTTATGAAAAAAAACAGTCTGATTCCACATGATAGTTCCATTTCTGCTCTGATATCAGATTTTTTTTCAATGTTTTCAGCTGACATAGTTAAATTATTGGGTATAACTGATACAGTAGGAGTAGATTTTGGATTTTGTAAATCTTGTTTGTTTTTTTCAATTATAAAGGACACAGTTTCTGTTCATATAAGTGTCTAGTGTTGTCCTGATTAATCTAAATGACTGGTTACATGTAAAAAATACATGATTCACACCTACTTTAGATCATTTGTATAATGTATTATACTAAGCAGTATTTGGACTTCACTCATTAAATAAAAATAAAAAAAAGAAATATTAGTTTAAAAATTCAAAAAAGTTTTAATTTTATTATTATTTTTAAATTTAATTTATATTTTAAATTAGTTTTTATGTTCTTATATTTATTAAAGTTATTTAAAATCTTAATTAAAAATAATTTGTTCAAAAAAAAATTTTTTATTATTATTAAAATTTTTTATATTTTTTTTGTTTTTTTTAACTTTTAAATAAAACCACTACCAATAAAATTATAAGTAATTTTTTTAAAAAACTTTTTTTGGTTATGTTGTTATTAATAATAATTAATAGTTTTAGTACAAAAAAATAAAATATTAAAGATTTTGAACATAAAAAAAAAGAAATTTTTGGTATTAATAATATAAAACTAATAAAAAACCGAAATTTATTTTTTTAAAAAAAAAACAAGTTTTAAAAAATAATAATGTTGTTTTATATACCATTTTATTTGGCTGTTTTTATAATTAAAAAACATTTTGAATTTTTTTTTTTATTATATTTTACAAGTAAGGTCCAAATACTACTTAGTACAATACATTATTACAGATAATTATTTGGAGTCTCAAAGCAAATAATCAACTTATAACTTGGTGTTTAATAGCTAATTATGAGTGTTGGTAATATTTGTAAATTGTTTGTATTTGAAGATTTTGGTAAAGTCCTTTGTATAATGAACAGAGATTCAATTGTTATCTTCCCAGTAGCCTTCCAAAATTACAATTCTGTTGAATTTTTTTCTCAACATGGTGGCTGGTAATCTGGCAGAGATGTCTTTTTGGTAAGCTATCCTTAAATTCTCAATTCTTATACCCTTTTTTTGGGATCTTTTATTAAGCTATCTTTGATGTCAATAACTTAGTGCTTAATCTTCAATCAATTAGTAAAACAAAAAAATAACAAAAAGAAAAAAAAAAAAAGAAAAATAAATCAAGGCAATGAATGTTAGTATTGTGTCAATAGCCATAATCAAGAGCTATTGTTCCAGTATGGTTAAGTATCAATTATTATCAACATGAAGTGTTGATAGTGAAGAGTGAATTTGAGATATCAAATAATTATTTATTAATATTTGTGAATTGGATGATTGCTTAGATTAAATCTAAACTGGGAGATCTGTCTTTTTCTTTCTAACTGTTATTGATATATATTGTTACTGGAGGTTTTTGGTCTCTTTTCTTAAATGTTGGTAATGTTGATTTGCTGTGAATTCATGTTTTTCAGGAAGTAGTTGAACCTCCAATAACTGAATTTATCTTCAAATTATCTTTTATAATTTGAACTGCTGGGCTTATAAGTAGAATAGCCAATTCCTTGTCAGTTACTTTATGTAGTTACATTGTAGTAAACGTCAACTCTTTCCCAGGAATTGCTCGTCTGGAAGCTCACTAAAAATGTGTAGTTACTTTGCTGTGAAAGTCAACTCTTCTACAGGAATCTTGTCTGTAGGCTATCCTAATGATTGTAATAAGAAAAGAAAAGAAAAAGAAAAGAAATGTAAAAGAAATAGAATTTTGTTAAAAGAAACGTTTTCTATCCAGGTCTGGAGTCACTAACAGTTTACTGAAATTGGTAGCTAATCAATTTCGAAATGTTAGTTGGTTTTTGGGAATTTTCTAAGGGCAATAATTAAAAAATTTGGTTTTTCAAATTATTTGGTATTTATTTCTTTTTGTGTGTGTAGAAATGGTTCTAAGTGATAAATCTAAAGTAAGATACATTTTCTCGAAGAGAGAAGCTCTTCTTTTATACAACTTGTTGTAACACTATTTTATAAACTTGAACTTTGCTATTTTCTACAATTTTGCTGAACTAAAGATACATTTTGGCGAACTACAAGTTATTTCGGCGAACTATTAGATATTTTGGTAAACTATTAATTATTTCGGTGAATTTCTACAAATTTTGGCGAACTTCTGAATGTTACATAGTTTGGGGTATTGCATGATTGATCATCGCAATTAGGTTATATTTGTGTTGTGTACAATTTGGGTTATTAATTAAATGATAATTTCGGACATTTTTGCTAATGTAATAAGTAATTATTTGAAACAATAATATATGCTAATTAATGATAGGAATTATAAGATAATTTCATGCTAAATAATATCTCTAATTTCATCTGATAACATAACCTTCTCCTTAAGACTGAGCTCTGTCGAAGTCCAAGTACTGTCTGTTATTTCCAGATAATAATTCAAAATTATTAAAGAAATTTGGTCTGAAAATTGTTGAAATTTTAGTTCTGTGAGCTTTCTAATATATTGAATCTTCAAAGGTTGAAAAATTGGGTTTTGCAGTATGTTTTCACAGATGTGGAATAGGTTATAAAGTTTAAGAACAGCTCTAAGCCTGTAGCGACTGTTTGTTGATCCAGCTGTTGTCTTGAATTTGTTGTGGAGTTGTTGACTTTGGGCAGGTGTAGATTTCTGGATGTTCTCTAAAGGGTGAGATAGTAATCAGTTGTGGAAGTCTGAGAATCTGGTGGGATTCGTTCTGTATGTTAAGAGCTATATTAACTGGAACTGTGAATCGTCCAGTTGAACCAAAACCTTGGGTTCCTCTATCGCTTTTTCCTAATTGTTCTCTTTGATTGACTAGTTGCAAACCTGAAATGTTGATTAAAGGTAGGTAAATAGCTTGGGCAATTTTTTCAGCATGTTTGATCTTGAATGGTTTGTCAGTTTCATTTTGAAGCATTACTGTTATGTCTCCAGTATATCCAGCATCGATTATTTCTCCTCTGACATTGATTTCTTTGCTTGTCAGAGAGGACTAGAAGGTGATTTGAATTATTGCTCCTGGCGAGATTTCGAGTGCAATTTTGAGGTTGATTTTTGTGAGAGATTTGGGTTTGAGAACAAGAGTATTCTTGCCTGGATATTTTAGGTCATATCCAGCATCAATTTCGTGTGCTTTTTCAGGTTTTATTCTTTGTCCATTGTTGTTGAAGTATTTAAGTTGTAAGGCAGGCTGATTTTCGATAAGGTAGATGGGTGTTGTTTCAATTTCTTCCATTTCTTCAGGTTCTCCGAATTCAATTTCATTCTTATTATTTTTGCTGGACAAGGGGATACTAAGAGCATAGTATTCAGGACACCATTGTTCATTGCAAGGCATAATGCATTCTTCACATAGCCTAATGTTCATTTGCTCTAATCGTTGAATTTGAGCTTCTTGGGTCAGGTAAGTGTGATTTGCAATTTGGTGGTAGACTTTTACTTCATCTTCGTAATCAAATCCAGCTAATTCCATAGTGTATTCAATGTATTCTGCTTCCTTCATTTGACGAACATCTTCTTTGGTAGCTCCATTAATTAATGCCATTGCTAAGTCAAAAATCATCTCGACATTATGAGGGTAGTGATAAAGTTTGTTGAGAGCACTATTGTATGCTGCATTAAAGAGTGTTCCTCTTTTTACTTTTTCTGAAATTGATAAAGCATATTGGCAGGTCTGATTGCAGACACCTTCTCTCATTGCTACATCAATCTAATTGCATTCTTCCAGTAGCATATTTCAAAGGGTGTTGTCCCATTTTCTGCTCTTTTTTATTAGATGGCCCCATCACTCTCTGTGGCAAGTCTTACAGTAATAACAAGTATGATTCTCATATTCTTTTTCAGGTGAAATGCAGGCTCCTATTGACAATAGTTTCTTGTGGCAGTCCTTACATTTAAGAGGAATATAGGGGCATTGTTTCCTTGGTTCAGGTTTTGAGTAAGGTATATTCCATCCAGAGGTTTCGGGTTTAGTGTGTGAGATAAAATGTTCTTGTTCTGTTTCATTGGCCCAGTTGGACATTGATCCAAGAGCCATGAATGTTTTGATTATTGGTTTTTTTTCTTCTGGTTCAAATTCAAAAGCCGGAGTTTTTTCAGAGCATTTGTTAAATGTACCACAAATGGCAGGTACCCGGGCATGTTGTTCTTGGTAGGAGATTGTTAACTCTTGTGTTTTCCAATTCAGATTAGCATTGGCTTTTTGAAGCCAATCATTTCCAACAAGAGCTTGGTACTGGGGTGCGTCCATTACAAGAACTTTGACTGGAATGGTGATTCCATCAAGAGTGAACGGAAAATTGTCAATTTCTCCTACTGGGGTCTTTTTTATGCCATCAGCAGTGACAATTACTGTTTGAGCTGGTCGGTCGACATTTTTTTTTAACTGTTGCATTAACTGGTAGGTAATAATGCTTCCGGTGGATCCACTGTCTAGGATCAAGCGAATTGGCTTTCCTTCTACTTCAGCTTCTGTGTACATTGCAGTGATGACTTTTTGCTTATTAGCTGCTGCATTGCTAAGCAAGAATGGTGATTCATTTGCTTCAAATTCAAAAGGAAAGATATCAGAGAGATTGGCGTTTTCAGCAATTTGGGCTGGTGAAATAGTGGTGTGGTTATGAGAAGGGTTTTGTTGTTGTTGTGCTGCAGCTCTACCTTCCGAGAGTGCAGTATGGTGAAAATCCTGTTCTTTCGGCATTGTTAAATAACTGGATTGAGTGTGGTAATGGTTGGGTCTTGGTTGAGTGGTATTTCGGGGAACCAATTGGTTGTTCGAACTGATTCTACTGTTGTTTACTTGGTATCAGTTTTGTGGTCTGAATTGATTTTGTGTAATCAGTCTTCAAGTAGGTACTTGATAATGTTGTGTGGGTGATTGTTGGTATTGCTGTTGGATTGGTTATGGGGTGGGCTGATAATAATTATTTTGGTATTGGGGTCTTGGTAAATAGTAAGCTGGTGGTAATGGTTGATAATAAGATTGCTGTGGTGGAGAGTAACGTTGATTACCCCTATTTTGTTGGTCTCGTTGCAGCTTTCTGCAATCTCTTTTCCAGTGGCCAGAGATTCTACAGTAATAGCAATTCTGGGGCTGGTTATTGGAAAGTGGTGCAAAGTTATTTTGATTTCGTCTTTGGGGTGGTTGATATCTTTAGGGTTGTTGTTGTTGTTGGTTGGTAAAATAGTTTTCGACCTTTTTTGTGAGTTGGTCAATTTTTTCCTCAGCTGCTGAGCTGGTTTCTCCAATTGCCAAATTTACAAGTTTTGTATGATTGGCTTCTTTCATGGCCATTTCGTATCTTTTTGCATGCTGTATGGCAGAGTTTAAATCTTCTGGTGCATGTGGGCAAATCTTTTTAATTAGTTTATCTTTTAGACCAGTGATAAATTGATCCAAGATTTGAGCATCAAAATAATAATTGTTTGTTTCGAGTTGGCGAATCCATCTGAGAAGTTTGTTGAATTTCCCAATATAAGTCATAACGGATTCAGAGAGTTCTTGTTTGATATTTTGAAAACAATTGCGAAGAGTGATGGAGGTATTATTGTCAGTGAACTGTTCAAGGAAGGCTGCTTTGAAAGCATTCCAATTATTGAATGGGGCAGCAAGATTTTCAAACCATTCTCCTTCTGTTCTTTTGAGAAAGTAGGGAATTGTTCTTAACATTCTGGCAGCGTTCCATCCATTTGCATCTCCAGCTTTAGTAACTTGGTCGAGCCATTCTTGGGGACTGGTCTCAATATCTTCTCCATTGAATTCAAGAATTTTTGCGATGTATGTTGTCATTTCGTCTTCTTTGTTTTCACTGTCTATTGATTCTTCTTTGGTTATTTCAGAGTTGTTTTTTTCATTTGCTGCTGTCTCAGAGTGTTCACTTTGATTTTCAGCTAGAAATCAAGGAGATTGGAACTAGTTTGAAGGGGTTCTTGTTGTCTGGTGGGACTTCTGAGTGATGTAAAATCTTCTGGTCTTGCAAATCAATTCAAGGGTGAATTAGGTGTTTGTGTTTGTGCAAGTGAAGCTGGAAAAGGTGTAATAGTAAGTGGAAGTTTTGAGCTGGTTCCTTGTTCAGGTGTTTGTAATTGTTTGAATGATATTTTGGGAGTATTGGGTGTTGTGTGAACAGGTCGGTTATCTTTTTGTCTTTTGTTGCTACTGGTTTCAGGTTCAGATTCGAGTTTAAAGGCAAATTGTGTGTTTGCAGGATATTTTTCTTCACAGAATTGAATGATATTATAATCGAGTTCCTCAAAATAAGTAGTGCAAGCTTCAGCACTAATGTTTTTTGATTCAGTGTTGGAATAGTGTAGTATGTTCTCAAGAAGATCTTTTTTAACTGTTATAATGTTATAGTTCCCAAAGAGATAGTTGTTGATTCAATTTTCGATGTATTGAAAAAGTGTTTTCTTGAAAGCTATGATTCCGTTGCATATTTCAAATCGTTGTTTGCAGTGTGTGTAAATTGATTAATAGTACTCTAAGGTTGTGATGTCTGAGGCGGTCACCACTTTGAATTTGTTACTGTGTTATTTCCGTGGGAGAGCACCAAATGTTACCAGAGGTTTTTGGTTTCTTTTCTTAAATGTTGGTAATGTTGATTTGCTGTGAATTCACATTTTTCAGGAAGTAGTTGAACCTCCAATAACTGAATTTATCTTCAAATTATCTCCTATAATTTGAACTGCTGGACTTATAAGTGGAATGGTCAATTCCTTGCCAGTTACTTTATGTAGTTACATTGTAGTAAATGTCAACTCTTTCCCAGGAATTGTTCATCTGGAAGCTCACTAAAAATGTGTAGTTACTTTGCTGTGAAAGTCAACTCTTCTACAGAAATCTCGTCTGTAGGCTATCCTAATGATTGTAATAAGAAAAGAAAAGGAAAATAAAAGAAATGTAAAAGAAATAGAATTTTGTCAAGAGAAACGTTTTCTATCCAGGCCTGGAGTCACTAACAGTTTACTAAAATTGGTAACTAATCAATTTCGAAATGTTAGTTGGTTTTTGGGGATTTTCCAAGAGCAATAATTAAAGAATTTGGTTTTTCAAATTATTTGGTATTTATTTCTTTTTGTGTGTGTAGAAATGATTCTAAGTGATAAATCTAAAGTAAGATACATTTTCTCGAAGAGAGAAGCTCTTTTTTTATACAACTTGTTGTAACACTATTCTATGAACTTGAACTTTGCTATTTTCTACAATTTTGCTGAACTAAAGATACATTTCGGCGAACTACAAGTTATTTCGGCAAACTATTAGATATTTTGGTAAACTATCAATTATTTCAGCAAATTTCTACAAATTTTGGCAAACTTCTGAATATTACATAGTTTGGGGTATTGCATGATTGATCATTGCAATTAGATTACATTTGTGTTGTGTACAATTTGGGTTATTAATTAAATGATAATTTTGGACATTTTTGCTAATGTAATAAGTGATCATTTGAAATGATAATATATGCTAATTAATGATAGGAATTATAAGATAATTTTATGCTAAATAATATCTCTAATTTTGTCTGGTAACAATATACATAATTAGAATTCTTCAATTCCTCAATTTTTTACACCAGGAATCCTAGAATTTCTGGAATTCTACAATTCTTTTAAGAGAAATCCTGGAATTCTAGAATCCTGCAATTCCTTGTATAAGAATTCTGAAATTCCTGGAATCTTGCAATTCTTTAAAAAGAATCCTAAAATTCCACATTTACTATAACTACTTCTGATTAGCTAATTTATATGCTAATATACTACCTATATTTTATAAGTAACATTATTCTCTTTTTTTAATATTGAGTTCTGTTAAGATCCTCTAATTCTAATTTTCTGTCTTTGAGTATTTCTTGAACTTTTTTTTCAAGAATTATTTGTGCTATTTTGTTTTGTAATTCTTCAAATTAAGCATTTGTTATTTTTCCCATTTAGTTAATGGTAACGGAGTTTATTTCTGGATTGAGTAAGATTTTTGGTCAATTTTGAAATCTGGTGTGTAGCCAATAGATGGCTCTTGCTTGTGTGGTCAAATTGTTCTTCCTCACAAATTGTTCTAGTTGTTGCAGTATTGTTGTATTAAATAATTGTTTTGTTTTATTCATATACAAGCTTTAAATGTTTAAGTATTGTCCCAAATAAAAGTAACAAAAGTTTCTTGGAAATTGTTGTATCTACCAATTCCAAGTGTTTATAGTCAACTCTTGATATTAGATGACTTTTGGTTGTGTTTCTATTGCTAATTTCACTTTTGTGATTATTTTGTCTACTGTGTTTCCTGTTTTCTTTCATATTTTATCTCATGGTTTTTTTCTGGTGTTTGTATATCTGATAGTTTGTTGGTTGATTGTAATTTCTATCTTTTGTTGTTGTATCAGTTAAAAAAGTTGTTGTGTTAATGAGTGAATGCTGTCAGTAATCTCTATTTTCTGCTGTCTTTTGTTGCGTTTAATGTGTCTTTATATACTCTTTTGATTGTTCAATTTTACATGTTTGGTTCAATGATTATAATTAGATCTTATGAAATTTCATCTGGTTTGACTAATATTCTCTGTACTTTTAATTGTGAAATATTACTGGTAGATGATAATATTATATGGTGATATTGTTTCAGTCAATCATCATGTGCTGTTTTGGTTAAAATTTTGTTGTTCAACCTTAATTTATAAGCTCCATTTCTAAGAATTTCTTTTATGTAAAATGGTCTGTCCTATTTGGAGTCAAATTTTCCACTCCATTGTTTTTCTGCTTTAGTACAATATAGAAGTATTTTGTTTCCAATTTTGAATTCAACTGGTTTCTCTAATAGTTGGTTATTGTGTCTTTTTTTTGTTTCTCTTGTGACTTTTGTATGTTATCAGCTGCTTTTTGTCATGTGTTTTCTAGTGTTTCCATTAAGTCATATGTTCTTTTCAACAATGTTCTTTGAAAATTCTCTTCTGTTATTGGTTCTGTTGGATATGTTTTAACTTCTATTTCAACTGGTAATATTGCTATTCTACCATATACTAATTTGAATGGTGTTGTTTGTGTAGTGTCCTGCTTCATTGTCCAATAAGCAAATAATACTGATAGTATAATCAAATCTTATTCATCCTGGTTTTCTTGGCTGATTTTGACAATGGCTTTACACAATGTTTTATTAAATTTTTTAACTAATCTATTGGTTTATGGATGGTATGGTGATGACAATGGTCTTTTAATTCCAAATCTTTGACTTAATTTTTCTAATGTTCTATTCACAAAATGAGTTCCTTGATCTGATAATAGTTTTTTTGAACATCTGTGTTGACATATTAAATCTTGATGAATGAATTCGGCAATGGATTCTGCATCTGCTCTTTGAATGGCTTTTGCTTCTGGCCATTTAGTAAGATAATTCATGACTATTGCAATATATCTGTTGCCTCTGCTGGTGATTGTTAATAGTCTGATTAAGTCAATTTTAATACAATCAAATAATTGTTCCACTCTGATTAGTCTCAATGGTTCACTAAGTTTTGTTCCTCCTCTTCTCTGACAAGCATCACAATTTTGAACATATTGGATAATGTCTGGATATATTGTTGGTCAATAGTATTTTTTTTTGGTTCTTTCCATGGTTGTTTCTTTATAAAAATGTTCTGCTGTTGGATTTGAGTGCATATTGAATAATATTGTTTCTTTCTCTGGTTCTGTGATTACTCTAGTTAGTTGATCTGAATTTCTTTTGTTCTTCTGGTAAAGTATATTTTGATGGTTGATAAAATATTTTGATTGTTGTTTTATGTTTCTTTGTTCTTTTTGAGATAATTTCTCCTTGAACAATTAGGTATTTATATAATGTTGAAGTTGTTGGTATTTTTGTATATTCATCTTTTGTTATATTTTTGGGTTGGAATGTCTTTAAATTTGTCTTATTTACGACAATCCATCAGCATTTCTGTTTTCTTTTTCTTTTTTGTAATATACTGTGTAATTAAATGCTGAAAGTTTTATCTTTCATCTGGCATAGCAATTATCTCCAAATTTTTGCTTTTGGATTGAAGTCAATCCTTTGTGATCAGTATATATGTCAAACTTTTGACTCAAGTATTCTTTCCATTTGATGACAGCCCAATAAATGGCTAAGTGTTCTAAAGCTAGAATTCTATAGTTCTTTTCAGCTAGACTCAAACTTTGGCTGGCATATGTTACTGGATGTTTTCTCCCATCCAGTTTTTTCTGTGATAATACTGCTCTCAATGTTTGGCCAGATGTATCAGTTGTAATTATGAATGGCTTACTGTAGTCTGAATAGATTAGTACTGAAGCTTGAATAAG
>JAAOMT010000261.1:237271-362455 GCA_016748015.1 Geosiphon pyriformis | reverse complement strand
ATCTTGAAAGATATTGCTGTGTATGATTCCAATTTCTAATTTGTTTAATAAGACAATAGGGTAATTATTGGGGTTGTAGAATATAACTCAAAATTTTTTCATTTCTTTGGGAATATAAACATTTGGAATTGATATTTCATGCTTCAAACAAATTTGTTTATTGGATTCAAAGATTTGTTGGGTAGTAGTGGGTTTTGAGCAAGTGTAAATTTCGTGATGTTCTCCAAAAAGTGAAATGGTAATTGGTTGGGGAAGTTAAAGAATCTGGTGAGATTCATTTTGTGTATTAAGAGCTATATTTACTGGAACTGTAAATTGTCCAGTTGAACCAAAACCTTGAGTTCCTCTTTTACTTTTTCCCAATTGTTCTCTGTTGTTTACTGATTGTAAACCCGAAATGTTGATTAAGGGTAAGTAAATTGCTTGAGCAATTTTTTCAGCATGTTCAATTTTGAATGGTTTGTCTGTTTTATTCTGTAACATAATAGTAATGTCTCCAGTGTATCCTGCATCTATAACTTCTCCTCTAATATTGATTCCTTTGCTTGCCAATAATGATCTGGAAACAATTTGAACCATTGCTCCTGGTGGAATTTCAAGAGCAATTTTGAGATTGATTTTTGTCAAAAACTTTGGTTGGAGAATCAAAGTATCTTTTCCTGGGTATCTTAGGTCATATCCAGCATCAATTTCGTGTGCTTTTTCTGGTCTGATTCCTTGGCCATGGTTGTCAAAATATTTAAGTTGTAGAGGTGGTTGCTTTTCAAAAAGATAGATGGGAGTGGTTGGTGGTTCTTCTACTAGTTCAGATACTCCAAATTCGATTTTATTTTCATCATTCTCATCTGGCAGAGGAATGCTAAGAGCATAACATTCTAAACACCATTGGTCATCACAAGACATAACACATTCTTTACACAATTAAATGTTCATTTGCTCTAATCATTAAATTTGAGCTTCTTTGGTCAGATATATGTGGCTTGCAATTTGGTGGTAGGTTTCTACTTCATCTTCATAATCAAATCCAGCTAATTCCATGGTATACTCAATATATTCAGCTTTTTTCATTTGGTGGACATCTTTTTGGGTGGCTCCATTGATCAATGCCATTGCTAGATCAAAAATTATTTTAGTATTATAAGGGTAGTAGTAAAGTTTATTGAGAGCACTGTTGTATGCTGCATCAAATAGTGTTCCTCTTCTGACTTTTTCCGAAATTGATAGAGCATATTGACAGGTTTGATCACATACTCCTCCTCTCATTGCTACATTAATCCAATTGCATTCTTCTGGTAGCATTTCTCCACATGTAAGGCAAGGTGTGTTGTCCTATTTTCCACTTCTTTTTGGAGATCCAAATCGTTCTCTATGGCATGCTTTGCAAAAGTAACAGGTACGAGTTTCATATTCTTCTTCTGAAGAAATACATGCTCCCATTGATAAAAGTTTTTTGTTGCAATCTTTGCATTTGAATGGAATATAGGGTGGTTGTTTCCGTGATTCTGGTATAGAATATCTAACTTTCTTCCATTCTCTTGATTCTTCAAAAATCTCTTGTTTGGTTTCTTCAGCCCAATTGAATGTTGATCCAAGAGCCATGTAGGTTTCAGTAAGTAGCATTTCTTTCTCCTCTTCAAATTCAAATACTGGAGCTTTTTCTGATTGTTTGTTAAAGATATCACAGGTTGCAGGTACTATGGTATATTGTTCTTGGTATGAGATTTTAAGTTCTTGAGTTTCCCAGTTCAGGTTTGCATTGGCCTTGAGAAGCCAATCATTTCCGACTAGAGCTTGATATTGGGGTGCATCTATAACAAGAACTTTAACTGGAATGGTAATTCCATTAATTAAAAAAAGGAAATCATCAATTTTTCATACTGGAGTCTTCTTCATACCATCAGCTATAACAATAACTGTTTGAACTGGTCTGTTTACATTTTGTTTGAGTTGTTGCATCAGCTGGTAAGTGATGATACTTCCAGCTGATTCATTATCTAAGATTAAGCGAATGAGTTTTTCTTCCACTGTAGCTTCTGTGTACATAGCAGTAATTGCTTTCTGTTTATTAACTGCTGTATTACTAAGCAGAAATGGTGATTCATTTGCTTCAAATTCAAATGGAAATATATCTGACAGATTGGCATTTTGGGCAATTTGAGCTGGTGAAATGGTGTGGTTGAAAGGGTTTGATCTTGGCACTGCAACTTTATTTTCAGAAAGTGCAGTTTGTTGAAAATCCGATTCCTCTGGTATTGTAAGATAACTGGGTTGAGTGTGATAGTGATTGGATCTTTGCTGACCCAAATTTTGAAGAACCAACTGGTTATTTGGATTGATTCTGTTGTGGTTATTCTGCAATTGATTTTGGGGTGTGAATTGGTTATGTTGAACCAATCTTCTTGCTGGTACTTGATATTGTTGAGTGGATGGTATCTGATATGACTGAATTGGTAAAAGTTGCTGATATTGTTGCTGTATTAGTTGTGGAGCTGGTGGATAGTAACTGTTCTGATTTTGTGGTCTTGGTAAATAATAGGTTGGTGGTGGAGATTGGTAATATGATTGTTGTAGTGAAAAGTAACGTTGATTACTCCTGTTTTGTTGGTCTCTTTGCAGTTTTCTGCAATCTCGTTTCCAGTGTCCTGGAATTCCACAATAATAACAATTTTGAGATTGGTTGTTGGAGGGTGATCCAAAATTGTTTTGGTTGCATTATTGTGGTGGTGGTTGATATCTTTGTGATTGTTGCTGCTGTTGTTGTTGGTTTGTAAAATAGCTTTCAACTTTCTTTGTGAGTTGGTCTATTTTTTCTTCAGCTGCTGAGCTGGTTTCTCTAATTGCAAAATTTACAAGCTTGGTGTGATTTGCTTCTTCCATTGCCATTTCATAGCTCTTTGCATGTCTAATAGCAGTTGCTAAGTCTGCTGGAGCATGTGGACAGACTTTTTTAATCAGTTTGTTTTTTAACTCTGCTATAAACTGATCCAGAATTTGAGCATCAGAATAGTAATTATTGGTTTCCAATTGTCAGATTCATCTGAGAAGTTTGTTAAATCTTTCAAGATAAGTCATAACAGATTCAGATGTTTCTTGTTTGATATTGTGAAAGTGGTTTCTGAGAGTGATAGAGGTATTGTTGTTGGTGAATTGTTGTAGAAAAGCATCTTTGAATGCTTGCCAGTTTTTAAATGGTTCTTCTAAGTTTTCAAACCATTCTTCTGCTGTTCCTTGGAGAAAGTAGAAAATTGCTTTGAGCATTCTTGCTGTAATCCAACCATTTGCATCTCCTGCTTTTTAAACCTTGTCAAGCCATTCTTGAGGACTGGTATTATTGTCTTCACTAGTGAATTCTGGGATTTTTGCAATGTAAGCAGTTGCCATTTCTTTTTTGTTTTCTGTAATTTCTTCTGGTTCTGATTCAGTTTCTTCACTTTCCAAGCTTTTTGAGTGATTACTTTCGTTTTCTTGTAAGTAATCAATGATATTGGCACTTGTTGATATTGGTTCCTGTTGTTGAGTAGGATTTCTAAGTGACTGAAAATCTTCTGGTCTGGAGAAATGGTTAAGTAGTGAATTTGGTGTTTGTGGTTGAACAAGTGAAATTGGAAATAGTGTAATAGAAAGTGGTAATTTGATACTAGTTCCTTGTTCAGGTGTTTGCAAGTGTTTGGCAGGTGTCTTTTGTAGTGTTGGAGTGTTTGGAGTGGTTTTTGAGTATTGCTTCAATCTTTGTTTGTCTTTGTTGCTTGTTTCTGTCTTTGATTCAAAGTCAAAAAAGTATTTAGACTGTACTGGGTATTTTTCTTCACAATACTCAATAATGTTAAAATTAAGTTCTTGGAAGTAGGTAGCAAGTGTTTCACTGTTCAGGTCTTCTGTTCCTAATTGTGAATAGTACACTAAATTATTGTAAAGGTTGCTTCTAACTTTTGAAATATTGTAGTTTCCAAAAAGATAATTATTGATGCAGTTTTCAATGTATTGGTATACTGATTTCTTGACAACTTCAATTCTGTCTGGAATGTTGAATCTTTGCTTGCAGTGGGTGTAAATTGACTGGTAATACTTTAGAGTTGCTGTCTCTGGTGTGGTCGCCACTTTGAATTTGTTGTTGCTGTGTTATTTCCGTGGGAGAGCACCAAATGTTACCAGAGGTTTTTTTGGTCTCTTTTCTGTAATGTTGTTGATATCTGTTTGCTGTGAATTCACGTTTTCTAGATGTGGTTGAACCTCCAGTAACTGAATTTTCTCTTCAAATTATCTTCTATAATTTGAACTGCTGGGCTTATAAGTAGAATGGCCAATTCTGTGCCAGTTATTTTGTATAGTTACATTGTAGTAAATGTCAACTCTTTTTCAGGAATTGCTTGTCTGGAAGCTCACTAAAATGTGTAGTTACTTTTGCTGTGAAAGTCAACTCTTCTACAGGAATCTCATCTATAGGCTACCCTAATAATTGTAATAAGAAAAAAAAATAAAAATAAAAAAAATGTAAAAGAAATAGGATTTTATCAAGGGAAACGTTTTCTATCCAGGCTTGGAGTCACTAACAGTTTATTGAAATTGGTAGCTAATCAATTTCAAAATGTTAGTTGGGTTTTTGAGAATTTTCCAAGTGTAATAATTTAAAGAATTTGGTTTTTCGAATTATTTGATATTTATTTTTGTTTTTGTATGTAAAAGATGATTCTAATTGTTAAATCTAAAGTAAGATACATTTTCCAGAAGAAAAAAGCTCTTCTTTTATACAACTTGTTGTAGTACTAGTCTATGAACTTGCACTTTTTCTCTTTGCTCAAATTTTGGCAAACTAAAGATACATTTTGATGAACTACAAGTTATTTCGCTGAACTATTGATTAATTTGGGTGAACTATTTATAATTTCGGCGAATTTCTGTAAATTTCGGCGAATTTTTGAATATTATAAAGTTCAGAGTATTGTGTAATTTGATCATTCTACTTCTTTTATACTAATTAGATTATTTTAATTGAATTGTGATATGTAATAATTGATTAAATAATAAATGATAATTTGAAATGATATTAATATACTAATTAATTATAGTAATTATAAGGGTAATTTCATGCTAATTAATAGCTAAAATTCTACTGGTAACACTGGTAACATTGGGTAACTATCTCTTTTGGTTACTTTATTCAATTTCCAATAATTCACACAAAAGTGGATTTTTCTATTCTTCTTACAGACTAGTACTACTGGTGATGATCATGGGCTCATTGATGGCTGAATTAACCCATTGTTAATCATTCGATTGATTTTTTAATGAATGATCTCATGATTGGCAGGTAGTATTTTGTATGCTCTTTGTTTGATTAGCATTGTATCTCCAGTCTTAATTTGGTGTTGAATTATGTCAGTTCTGCCAAATTTGTTTTACTGGCAAAGATGGCATTAAAATTGTTGAGTAATATCTTGAGTTGCATATGTTGTAATAGGTCTAGATTTCCCAAGTTCATCTGTTCTAATTGTTCTGGTTGGAGCAGATAACATTTTTCTTATTTATATATGATTTAAGATATAATATCTACATATCTGCACAGTTGTGGAAAGTCTGAAATAGTATTTGGCAATTGGTCTTCAATTTCAGTAGTTAAGTATCCAATAGTAGTTTCTTTTGGTATTTTGATGACATTTTTTGTATTATTGTAAATGGGAATTTTAATGTGACTGTGGTTCTTGGCTGGTATGTGTAAATTAACTAATCCAATCTCTCCTGATTTACAAAGTGTTGCTTCTGCCTCAAAAATTTGAACCTAATCCTTTACTTTTCTCTTTATAATTACCATATACTAGTCATATGATGGAATGAAAATTGATTGACAGATGGAAATAATTTTTCCCTTGTCAATAATCTTTTCTTCTGCTATATTAACAGGTATATCTATTCTATCTGTTGATCTAAATCCTTGTATTCCTCTTGCTGTTATTCTTAATTCTTCCCTGTTTCCTACTAATACTAACTGAGCTATTTTAACCAGAGACAGGAATATTGCCTGTGCTATCTTTTCATTTGGATCTATAATATATGTCTTTTTTGAGTCATTTTGTAGCATAGTAATAATATTTTCTATGTATCCTGTGTCAATTATTCTTCCCTTAATGTTGATTCCCTTTTTGGCTAAACTACTCCTAGATGTTAACTAAACTATTATTGTTGCTGGAATTTCCAGTGCTATTTTGAGATCAATGCAAGTGCGTAAATGGAGTTCCAATTTGATGGAATCTTTTTCCAGATATCTTAGATCAAATCTTGCATCAGTATCATGTGCACATTTTGGCATAATATCTTTATTATTATTACTGAACCATTTGAGTTCCTGTTTTTTGGTAAGATTAGGGAGTGTGATGTATGTTTCAGGGTTTGAATCTGAGTCTAAATTGTTGTTATTTTTGTTGCTATATTGAATGGAGCTGGAACCATTGTTTTTGTCGTTATTATTGTCAGAGTTTGAATCAGGATTGAAAATTGATTTCAATTCTGATGCACAACTGCTGATTGGTCTTTTTTCTTCTGGAATTGTGTAGATCATGCATGGTGGTAGATTGTAAATAAGGTCACAATTATCACAATATTCAAAATCATTAAGAATTAAATAATATTAGCATAGTCTGGTATTTAATTTTTCCAGCCATTGTTCCTGTTTTTCTTGTGTTGATGCTAGGTTCTAATAGTGCTTGTGAAATTCTTCTGGACTTGTTTCAATGTCAAAAAAAATGTCAGAATTTGGAATAAAAACCGTTTCTACTGGTGCTGGTGGGTTGTTTTTAATTTCTAAAATTTTACTGGACATGGTTCCTTCAACTTTGGCATTTGCTATTTTCCAGATTTTGTCTTCATTATGTAGATAACTGTTCAAGCAAAAGATTGCTTGGTGTCAGGTAACAGTTATTGGCATACTACAACTTACCTAATTACTGATAAGGATTGTGTATTAGCACAAAGCATTACATATTCCTCCTTGACCAAAAATGTTATTTTACATTTTTTTGTCAAGCAATTGTTCTCTGCAAGCAAGACATAATTTGTTGTTCTACTTGCTTTTTGGATAGTCATAGTGTTCACAGTAGCAAGACTTGCAATAATAATGAGTTCTCATTCAATGATCTTTATTTGGCATGATCCATGCTTCCATAGAAGAGAGTCTTTTGCCACAGTTTTTATATTTTAGAGAAATATATAATGGTTCTTTTATCAGCTTATGTGAGTACTCTCTTTTTCAACCACTGGTTATTTTCTCTACAGTAGTGTCTTTTTCTAGTGTGTCTTCTTCCTTTCCTTTTCTTTTGTTGTCCCAGGAAAGTACTAGTGGTAGCTCATTGTTTTCGGTATTAGTTCAGAAAACTTGGTACGCTTTCCAGATAGGTTTTCTTTCTTTTTTTTCTAATTCAATAAGTGGCTTGTCATTAACAGTGGTCTTGAAGTGGCCATAGGTGGCTGGTACATGTGTGTGGTGGCCATTTTAGCTGAGCTGCAGTTTTTGTATATTCCAGTCAAGCATGGCATTGGTTTTGTACAGCTAGTTGTTCCCAATGAGAGCTTGGTACTAAGTTGCTTTCATTACCAATATTTTGATTGGTATTATGATGTTATTGACTTCAAATAAAAAATTGTCTATTTCACCAATTGGAGTTTTGGTTACTCCATCAGTGGTAATGATTCTGGCACTGGCAGTACAATCAACTCAATGACCTAATTGATCCATAAGTTGTGTGATAATGCTGCCTTCTGACCCACTATTAAGGATGAGCTTGATAGAGTGTCCATCAACTTTGACATCAGTATACATAGCAGTAATTGGTTTTTCCTCAAGTGCAACTTCACTGAACAAAGGCATAGATATTGATTCCTCAAGTTCAAATGGGAAGATAGCTGCAAGTGACTCATTGTTGATAATGGTGACTGGAGATATGTTGTTAGTGAGTGTTTGTTTGTGGTTGGATTCTGTGTTGTTAGATGCAATGTCTTCTGGAGTTACTAGGAGACTTAAATAGTTCTGGGAACTCAGGTTTTGGATATATTCAGTTCCTAAATTCCACTGGTGTAATCTCAATGGCTAGTTTGAGGAGCTGAGAATCAATTGGTGAACAACCATTGCCAATCTCCAGTTTTAAGTGACTCTGAATCTGGGATTTCCTGATGTTATCTGAGCTGAATTTGAGGTTGAAATTGTTGGTATTTGATAGATTATTTGTGGCTGTGGTGATTGATAGATTATGAATGTTGTTGGTTGATAGATTGATGCTGAAGCCTGATATACTGGAGATAAGTATAATTGTTGTGTCATTGGGATTTGATAAATTGGCTGTATCACTGAAGGGTAATGTAATTGATGTTGATATTGTTCTGATGATTAATTACTGACGTAATTCTGAGTTTGTAGTTGGTGATTGGAGTTTCAATATTGATGGTCTGATTATTGTTTATTTAGCCATTTACAGCATTCAAACTGTAAATGTCCTTGTTTACCACAATAGTAGCATGCATGTGTTTTCTGTTGCCACTGTTAATTGATTGAGGATAATGCTGGATGCGATTGATTTTGGAAGTAATTTCCATTTCCTTAATTGTTGCATCATTGTGGAAATTGATAAATGGCTTGATTGGTGTTAGCTAAGTACACATCTAATTTCTGATTAAGTGAGTCACTGAATTGTTTCAACTTGGAATCCAAATCAGATAATCTATTTATTACTAGATTTATGGCTTGGGTGTGATTGGCTTTAAGTTCAGCTGCTTTGAAATCTTTGGCATTGGTAACTGTGGCTTGAAGATCTGTTGAATGCATTGGACATACACATTGGAGAATACTATTGCACAGACCTCTAATAAATTGATTTAGAATTTGTGGCGCTATGAAATAATCAGCTTGTATGATCTAAATTTAGCACAGATTTCTGTGGAAGCGTCCTAAGTAAGTAGTAACTGCTTCAGTTTTTTCTTGTTTGATGGTGGTGAAAGTGTTGGTCAATTGGTTAATGCTATTATTATTGCTAAAATATCTCAAAAACTCTATTTTAAACACATCAAAAATGACAGATTTATTGATCAAGCTTTAATATCATGAATTAGCAGTATTTTGCAAAAAGTATGAGATAGTTTGTAGTGTTTTGACATCATCCCAATTGTTAACAGTGATTGTTTTGACAATGTTGTTAAGCCAGACTTGGACATTATTTTCTTTACCAGTAAATTTTTTTAATTTGATGATAGAAGCATATACTATTGGTGCTACAACTTGTTGTTGCAGCTGTTGAAGTGGCTGTTGTAGTTGTTGAGATAAGTAAAGTAGCTGTTGAACAGGTTGCTAAAATGGCTGCTGTTGAATTGGTTTAATAATCGGTTCAATTGGTGGTTAATTAATGACAATTACTGGAAGTAAGTTTTGCTGATTAATTGTTTTGGGATTTGTATTGTTTGAATTTTGAGGAGGTTGAAAATTCAGAGTTTCAATTTTCAGATTTCTTAAGATTGGGTTTTGGTAAGTAAATTCCTGCTTTTCACTTTCTTTTTCTTCTGATTCTGTCACTTCTCACAGACTTGCAGTTTCGAAATCTGGTTAAGGTAGTGGTGATTGAAATTCTGATGGTGTTGGTAATCACAATTTAAATCCTTCAAAATATTTGTTATATGGTCCTAACAACTCTGCTCTTCTTTGTTTACTTTAAAATGAGAATTGTCCAAAGGTTGATGTCACATTTGATGTGGATGCATCTGCTGAAGAGATATTAATGGCACTTCCTGGTGTATAGTAGTATAATAGACTGGTTGGTGATTCAATTTTGTTTTTCTTCCAAATGAATGATTGTATTTTTTTGGGTGTTATTGCTGGTGTTTGCAATCTTCCTTTGCTTTTGTCTGCATAAGTGATGGGGAATTATTGTTGGATGTACCTTTTAATAATTTGATTTATTTTCCTAATAATTGGTGCGAAACTGTAGCTTCTTGGTAAGCTGGTATGTTAAAACAATTCTGTATAGAAATTTTCTCTTGTGGATTCAATGTTAACTGTTTTTCCTAAACAGTCTGTGATTTTATCATTAATGTAAAAGTTAAAGGCTGACTCTGCTAGAAAATGGTTATTGTTTAATTCTAATTGTTGGCTGTACTATTGAAACAAGAATTTGGTGAATCCTAAATGGTTTGCTCCTATAATTTCTGATTCTGTCACTTTTGGATGATTGTTGTTGGTGCTGGTTCTCTGTAGAATTATATTTCACAGGGAGCATCAAATGTTACAGGTAATTATTTGGGGTCTCAAAGCAAATAACAAACCCATAACTTGGTGTTCAATAGCTAATTATGGGTGTTGGTAATATCTGTAAGTTGTTTGTATCTGAAGGTTTTGGTGAAGTCTTTTGTATAATAGACAAAGATTCAATTGTTATCTTTCCAGTAGCCTCCTGGAATCACAATTCTGTTGAATTTTTTTCTCAGCGTGGTGGTCAGTAATTTGGCAGAGATGTCCTTCTGGTAAGCTATCCTTAAATTTTCAATTTCTATATCCTTCTTTTGAGGTTTTTTACCAGGTTATCCTTAATGTCAATAACTCAGTACTTAATCTTTAATCAATTAATAAAACAAAAAAATAACAAAAATAAAAAAAAATAAAAAAAAAATAAGCCAAGACAATGAATGTTAGTATCTTATTAATAGCTGTGATCAAGAGCTATTGTTCCAGTGTGGTTAAGTATTAATTGTTATCAACATAAAGTGTTAATAGTAGAGAGTGGATTTGAGATATCAAATAATTATTTATTAATATTTGTGAATTGAAAGATTGCTTAGATTAAATCTAAACTGGAAGGTTTGTCTTTTTTCTTCTAACTGCTACTGATATATATACATAATTGAGATTTCTTAATTCCTCAATTCTTTACACCAAAAATTCTGGAATTCTGGAACCCTGCAATTCTTTGTACAAAAATCCTGAAATTTCTGGAATCCTGTAATTTCTTGAGAGAAATCCTGGAATTCCATATTTATTATAGCTACTTCTGATTGGCTAATTTATATGCTAATATACTACCTATATTCTATGAGTAACAACATCAACAACTGATCTAAACTAGACATAAATTATGTGTTTTCTACATGCAACCAGCCACTTGGGCCAATCAAGACTACACTAAGTGCTTATATGTACTGAGACTGAGTTCTCAACTCCTGAGAAAAACAAACAAGACTTATGAAATCCAAAACCAATACCGATTGTCTCAGCAATACCCAGCAACTTAACAACATCCGCAAAAAGCCCTGTAACCAAAACTAAAGCTGAACCATTACATAGTATCATCCCATTTTTCTCTATATAGGCATGATGCTTAGTATGGACCAACCAAACCTTATTCCTAAAAGCAAGACACAAGTTATGTACAAATTCCATGATCTTTTGACCAGCTATTTTGGCACCTCCAAAAACAGATGTAATTTTCTAACGCTATTCTTTAAAAACAAAGCTCTTGTAAAAAGCTGTGCAAACTGCAACATTTGAGATACAAAAAGACAGTAATTGAAAAACACTTGAAGAGAAGACAGAAAAACCAGAAAGTGTACTCCAAGCAGTGGCATGGACATCCAACAAGTAACAATAAACAGAATTATTAACCACACAAGAAAAAGCATAATTAGAAACTTCAATTTCACCACAATACAGATATAGCACACTGAAATAGCATTTGTCATACAGTTGTTTATGAACAGCAACTGGCAGCCGATGGTGTAAAGCTTTTATAAAATATGTACAAGCACCAGCTGTAGATTTACTGATAAAGCCAGCAGCCATGTACAAGTCTGGATGCCACACCAATAACAATTTAAGCCAATTAATATCCAAGTGCAGACTATTATTCAAAACCCTAAAACCTGAACCAACTTTCTAGTGTGTATGAAGAAACAGACCTAAAGACCCCACAAACAAAATGTCTAGAATTACCAGAAATGACATTTCTTTTAGCTAAAATATGACATTCCTTCACATGAGAAATAAGACATCAGAGAGAGAAAGATGCCATATTAGCAAGTGCATTAGTGTATTCATTACTCACAACACCTGAATAACCTTTCACTTTGTGTCAGCTAACACTTAAATCTTTTTTTCTAATAATGTTCACAATGTGTTGATGTTCAATTCAACAGTGATTCCAAAAATCTGAATAAACAAGACCCAATTCTGATTTGCACACATTCAAGGCAGTCTGACTGTTCATAAAGACACTAACTAAGCAAATAGAAGAAACACACTCAAAAGCCAATGCAATAGCCTGCAATTCAGCCAAAATAAAAGACATTAAACCAAAAACTTTGATTCCTAAATCCAGGCTTATATTCTCAAAAAAGAATACAGCACCAGCTCTCATGTCAAAACTTCCCAAGCCCTTCAGAGATCTATTCATATAGACAGAAAGGCTGTCAGTTCCAAGACCCAACAACTAACCAGAAATCAATTCAAACTCACTATATTTTAAAATATCAAAAGGCTCAGTGATATTCACAGGAAAAAAGCAGGCAGAGAAAAAAGCAACACCATCAAGAAAGTCAACAGAAAGTCTAAACCATTTAAGAATAGAGTTACATAGATCCAGCCTTTTCCAATGCTTGAATGTTCTCCAATTAAAAACAGTCTCATTTTTACTGTGGAGCTGTTCAACAAAAGCAATGCCATATCTTTAAAGGAACGAAAAAAACTTAAAGTAACCAGTCTTGTTAAAAACAAATAACATAGAAGTTCTGTCACAAAAACGGAAAGAATTGTTTACATGACCACTCAGAGACAGACCACATCCAAGAAAAATGCAAACCATACTTGCCAAAAAATTATTAGAAACACTGACTTTGATACAAGCTAAAAACACCAATAGATGAAGTGGGCTCTAAGACAAAATCTGTAAATTATGTAACCTATACAAAAACAACTGACCCAAAATTCCAACAGAGTTTGCAAAGCACAAAATGGAAGCAATCTTGCTTTCAGCTTGGATTTGCTCAAAAGTTTTCAAACCATACAATAAAGGATGATAAAGCACATCATTAGAAAAATTGAGAGGTAGACCAGACTTCAGCTTTAAGTCCCTGCAAATCAAAGAATCTCACTTATTACACATACCAATAAGAACAAAACTGAATTGTATTTTGTAGCTAACAATAGAATAAAGAACTGCTAATACCAGATATGAAAATTGTTTGTTAGAAATAGTCTTTCTTAAAACCAGATTGGTAAAAAATCTAACATTAGAATTTGTCTTAATCAGACTAGGCTTTGACAAACCCTCAGTCGACAAAAAAATCCCTAGGTAGTGATAAGACTCTCCTTTCTTGGCAATGGATATAGGCAAACCACTGATAGACAATTTAGAACATGTAACTCTGTAATTAATAAGAATTACTACTGTTTTGTTATTGTTAATAGAAATGTCATTGATTCAAAAAAACTCATTAGCAACATTGAGAATGTGTTGGGTTGCAGCTTGGCTGCTACCAATTCAGATTGTGTCATCAACAAAAGCATTAGCAGCAAGAAAAAATGTTAATCCAGCCTAAGATTCTATACAACCAGATTTGGCAATAAAATGAGAGTTTAGGTTATAACTATATATGCTTTCTTGTTTTTTGACTTCACACAAAAGAGAATCATAAAATATGTGTCAAAGAAGTGGTGAAAACATCTCCCTCTGATTCAAACTATTATGTACTTGATATCTATCTGTCAAACCAAAATCTGTTATTATTCTATTAACATGACCATTGTAAATGTCATCAAAAAATCTAATGAACTTGTCACACATTTTTATTCTGACTAAACTGTTCTTAAGATGCTCTCATTTAACAGAGTCATAAGCCTTTTGCATGTCTTGTAAGACCAACCAAAGTTCATAGTTCTTTTTTAAGACATCCTTAATAACTGAATCTATGGCAAAAATAGGAGATTGTGTTGTTATACCCTTTAGGACCGAGAAATTGTCCCTGTATAAGACATCAAAAAAGCTGCATGTTGAAGAAATTCTATTTGAGAGAATCTTGGAGAGGATTTTGTGGGCAGTCTTGATTAAAGCAATAGGTCGGGTGTTCATAAGAACTCCCTCCCACTTATATGGTTTTGAAATTATTGATACCCAAGCTTCCTTTTAAGCACCAAATACTGATTCATGAGACAAACAGAAGTTCAAAAGCACCAAAAGCATATCCAAGACCAAATTATCACAATGTTTCCAAAGCTCATTTAACATCTCAGAAAAACCAGCAGCTTTGCCATCAGACAAATTAGAAATCACTTCGAGTAGCTCATCAAAACTAACCAAACACATCACATTTGAAAAAGCATCATTAAAAACATACTCCAAAGACTGATATTGATAAGACCAATCACCAGAAAAATCCTTCACCATACTATGCTTTCTGGTCCAACCTTCTATGATAACATTAATCTTGGCCTTAACTAGGTCAGATTCTAGAATTAGTTTATCTTCAACTACCAGATGGTCTAAAACCACTTTTCAAAAAGGATGCTTCAGCACACTTCTGATTATGTTATCTTTGTTGACTGCAAAATTTTCCATTCACTTATTAATAGCCAACCTTATCCTTAATTCTTTAGCTTACAAAGACTTAGCAAGCTTGGAGGCACAATATGTCTTTCATATATTGAAAAGAGCTGAGCATACTTGATCAAAATCTGCACCAAAGTTCATAATTTCTTGTACAATTGAAGCTTTAATATTGTTTAAAGAATTCCAGCAGTCTATAAGATAAGCAAACCTATCAATATCCTCCTTATAAGAGGCCTTAGCAATTTTCAAGACCAAAAGCTCCAGCTTATAAAACCTGGAAGATTTCTTAGTAAAAATACTATCAAAGTCCTTAAATCATTTCTTCTTGAATATTTTATTAGCTGAAATTGTCATAATTTTGTGAACCATATTACACATCACATTCAAGTTTAAGGATTGCTTGAAGGTAGTAAAATTATCAAAGAACATAGTAGTATTGGCCACTGTAGTATCTTTAAACTGGCCTCACTTTGCATCATCAGCCCTTTTAAAATCAAACTTTCAGCAATCCTTATTTGCCTACTTGCAAAGAAAGTTCAACTGAGTGTTCAGCAAACTGCCCTGACCTACTAACACAGAAACAGCTTGATGATTAGTGTCAAAATAATCCCCAACATCTATGACATCACAATCCACTACTGCATTAACTAAATTTAATGAAACCAATACATAATCAATTGTTTTTTTCACACTTCTTGAATTTCTTCATGTATAACAATTCACAACCAAACTATTCATCAAAGAATTAACCAGCCTCAAATCAATACACTTTTTAAAACTAGCACACTTTTGCGAACCATCTTCATTGAAGTTACTACCAAGAATGATGAAAGAAGATTTGTTAACAGCTTTTGCAATAAGAGAGTTGATCTCACCAGCCTGTAAGAACCAAACCCCAGATGAAGCACCAGCATAAAGCCCCAAAACTGACACAGAAAGTTTATTTTTGAAAAGAAATCTAATAGATAAGAGCCAACTAAACACTTCAGAAACCTTATACATATGTTTTACCAAAGAAAAGTTCATAACAATGACAACACTGGAACTCAAATATCCAGAATTCAAACCAAAAGTAAAAACATAAATACCATCAAACTTATTAGCAATCCATGGATGGACTTTACTTCTCAACTTAGTTTCTGTAATAATTGAAATCAAATTACTCATGTCTTTATGTCAATGGACAATATCTTCCTATTTTGTAGGATTGTTCATGCCCCGAGCATTGCACATAGCAATTTTCCAAACTAAATTGATTATTGAGACAAAGAGAGAGTCAATAAACCCACACCAGAACACAAATGATCCAATCTTCCTAAAACTGAATGAATTAAAGCCTCCAAAGCCACCATCTTGGATTCTAATCCACCCACTTTGGTGGTTAGAATCTTAGAACTACTAGAGCTAAAATCAGCCATCAAGTCTGAACCAACAGAGGAAAAGGGAGTAGATGACACCAATGCACTGTCCAAAATCATATCCAAATTTAGAACAGGAGCTAACAAAACAGGAGCAACTGGAGGGGAGGCAGAAGAGGATGCAGTCAAAAGCACCAACTCCACAAAGCTCAACTTTTTCAACAATACAAAAACCTGATCCGACAAAAGCTTCAAAGAGCATTTTAAAACTGCCAAATAATCATCCAAGCCAGAGCTATCAGCTAAAATAGGAAAAAGAGTGCCACCTAAATGTGAAATGCCAAGAGAAAGAGAACTAGAACCAGACTTGAAGTAAGCACCACCAGAAAAATTAGCTAGCAAGACCACTTGGGCCCAAGATTTGCCACTAAAGACAGCCAGATAAAAGATTAGAACATCTTTTTTCTTATACAACTTAGCAAGCTAAAAATGAACTTCCTCTAAAGCAATCTTTTTATATGACTTTTTAGATAATGGCAGCACAAGTACTTCTGAAGTATTACATTCAAAAACTGAATGCCCAAAATGCCTATATTTCTTACAATGAACCAAATCTATCCTAGCCCAAGATAGTTTTATTTCACCATAGATAGGCTCTGTGTAAAAGACAGATTTCAGATCATCATCAGATTCAAAACCAACCACAGCACAGCAAATTCTATTACCCATTTTCAGAGATTTGTTTATAATACAAGTTTTCTTACCAGCTCTTTTCAGAAGATTTCCAAGATTATATGCTGTTGTTTCTACTGGCAAAGTAAACAAAAATGCTCTAAACCAATCCCTTAATGCCCAAGTCTTATGATCTTTCACCATTTTGGCTACATATACAGAATCTTTACCAATTAGGAATAACTACTTAGAGACCAACAAATTAGCTTGGTCTAATTCAGCAAACTCCATCACAGCTTTTTGTTACATTCCAATCAGTTGAATTTTGATCGACTTAATTTCTTCAAATTCAGATACTGTGACAATGATCATATCTTTAGGTGTATCCATGAGAATTTTCTTAATTACTACAGCCCAATCTGACCTTATTTCTTGTCTTTTAAGATTGCTGTTTATGTTGATCTCTTTCTTTCTGGCCAATAAAGTGGCTATTTCCATGCTTTTTTCTGAAGTGAAGGTAAATCTAATGATCTTTTCAAATTTTGAGAGGGTAGTGGCCCCCCCAAAACCATTAACTAATGAAAAAATTTTTCTAATTAACTGAGTTTTTGCTGTTGTAGATTTATTTTCTATAGCTAAAAGGTTAATATTCAAAGCAAATAATTTTCTAACAGAAACTTTCACAGGAGTTTTCTCAATTTTAAAATCTATCCATCTCTTTTCCAAAGATATACCAAGGGGGGGCAGGAGAAGTTCCACTTCTTTTTCTATTTTAAAATTGGGGAAGCTAAAAGGAGATCCAAGAATCATATCAGTATTCATTCTTTTTGCTTTAGGAGTAGTAGCTATTAAGCCTAAGAGAGACTCACTGTTGACACTCTCCATGATTATATTGTCTTTACCACAACTAGATTCATTATTCATGTCTGAATACATGTCATTAGAACTAAGTTTGACTAGAGAAATGTTCTTTTTATTATCTGAATATTTAATATTGTCAAGAAATACTTTCTTTCTTTGGGAAAAAAAACCACTAGCAAGACCATGAAAAACACCCTTAGGTGCTTTTTTCTTAGACAGATTACTGCCAGACACAGCGCTTAAATCCACAATGAAAGAGTTATTAGTTAAAAAAATAGTAATATAAACTAACAAGAAAAAACAAAAAAAACTTCTTTTTTAGAAAACATGCTTTTTGAGAATTTTTTAGAAGAAAGAAAGAAAGAAGTTTTTCATGTTATTTTAAATTATAATATTATTTTATATTATAAAAAATATATATTTACTTATTTTATTTTTTGTTTTAATTATAATTATAATTATAAAAAATGTTATTTTTTATAATTATTATTAAAATTATTAACATTAATAATTGTGAGATTGTATTTTTACTTTGAAAACTCTTTCTTTCATTGATCCCCCGGTCACAATGAGAGCTTTAAGTCATCATTGAAATAGCCTTCTTTTTCTCTTTCCCTTTCGACTCTCTCCAGTTATTTCTTCAGACATTTCCCTTTTTGTAGCTATGGAACCGATGGGCTTTGCTGCTGGTAGTTCTGGGTCCATTTCGGCTGGGTTGGGGACCCAGTCTGGTGTCAAAAATAAGCGTTCGGTTGGTCCTCAATCTTACGGTGCATCCTATAAGAAGCCGAAAAAACCTATGGTGGTTAACGATTTGGTGGAGTCGTCTGCTGGTGTCTCGAACGTTATGGATGAAAGTGGTGATGGACCTAACATTGAACGATTGTGGGCTAGCAAGATCAACAGCAAAGTGGACAGCATAAGTGGCATCTTGGACTTAGATAACTTGGAAAACATCGTCGCTGAGGAAATTAGCTATGCAGAGTCGGATGTTTCAGGTTTGGACGATGACATGAACGATGCCATGCCAAGAAAGATGTGTACTCGCACCTATGTTCTGAACAGTAAGCCACCACCTCTCTCTTTTAATGTTCTAAGTGATGGTGAAAACACTTTGTCTCTTCCGAGTCCTAAATTTTGTGGGTCCAATCGCCTTCCTCCAGTCAGGTCATGTGCACCGGAGAAACAAAGTTTTAATTCGTCAAAATCATTTGCATTGGATATTGAACTTTCTGCTGTTCCTGGGAAAACTGTTAGTGATAAGTTGATTTGTGTGAAAAAAATTTTTTATCAAGTTGATGGTTTTGGAGGGGCTTCAACTCCCTCAAAATTTCCTGGGATAATTAGGTTATCATTTACATCTGAACAAAGTTTGATTAAGGCAAGGGTTATGGCAATCAGTGAAAAAATTTTGGTAAATGATAATCTAAGGAAAGTAAACAGCCATTCGGATTGGGAAGTGATTGTCAAGGAAATCCCAGTGGATCTTCCCAAATCGGCGATTGAGACAGTGTTCTCCAAGTTTGGCAAAATTATTTCAATCAAAGTGCAGCTTATTGGTCTTTGGCAAAAGGCCCTAGTGGAATATGAATTATCTAAGATAGCTGATTTGGTCGCGACTAAATGGTTTGTGCTCATGGGAAAAGATTCTGTTCGCATAGCAAAGGCAAGTGTTGATAAACAAATGTGAGTATCTAGGGATCAGCATCAGGCGTTGCTTTACACTCTTCCAGTTGGCACCACTGCCCATGATTTGTCTGCTTTGGTGGAGGCCTATGGTGGGAAGACTTGTTTTATTGGCCGTAATCCATCTTCATATGTTCGTGATTGGTGTGCTGTAATTTGTTTTGAAAGTGAGACATCCAAGTTGGCTGCTATTGGTTCGGTTCCGGTTTTCAAAGGTGTGGGCTTGCACTGGGCTGGTCTTTCTTTGGCCAGTTGCGCTCATTGCAAACTGTTTGGTCATACTGCTGTTGATTGCTCTGTTGGTAGGGGGTTTGGTGATCGTGGGAAACATGCGGCGACTTCTCAGGATAGGGTATGGTTGGCCAATATTTATAGGAAGAAGCAGGCACCAATTGTCTGCCCAGTTTCTTTTGGTGGAAAGACATGGGCCCAAGTGGCAGACAGCTCTCCCTCTCGTGTTGTCTCTTCAGATGCTCCTGGTGTTGGTTTGATCTCTGGTTCGAAGGCTTTCTCAATGGATCCCTCCTCATCTGGTGCTGCTAATCTAGGTGGTTGCCTAGCTGTGCTGGAATGCTCCATGGAAATTCTCTCGGACCAAGTCTCGCTCATTTTAAAGAAATTAAGTTTCGTTGACTTGGTGTCATTGGCGCCCTCTCCCTCAGCTCTTCTTTTGGTGTCTTTGACTGCCATTGTTTCAGATATAGACTCAGGTTTGGCTTTGAATAGTACGTTGTTATCGTCTGTTTCTTCTCCTCCCAATGTTGGTGAGTCGATTGTTGATCTCAGTCTGAGCAGTTCTAAGGTTTTGACTGCCAAGATTGGCAGTTTGGAGTCGAATATAGTGGCTCTTGAGGCTTCAGTTCGCTCGGTTTTGAATAGATTAAATCATCTGCTTTCTGGATTGGGTTCGTTGGCTTTTCCTCCATCTCAATAAGTAGTTTGGTTTGGAAGTTTGCTACGTGCAACGTTTAGGGTATCAATGTTTCTGCGAAGCAAGCAGATGTTGTTCGTTGACATGTAAACTCAGGGAATATGGTTTCTTTTATCACTGAGACTAAGTTGAGGTCTTCTTCTGGGCCGTGGTTAAAGGACAAATTTGATGGAGTGCAAATATTTTCTTCTGGCTTAGATAAGGGTTTTATGGGTGCTGGGGTTGCGATTGTTATGAACATTTCTTTGGCCTGTCATGTATCTAAGGTGGAGGAGATTCCTGGTCGGGTTATTTCTGTTCGGCTCCTGTTTAAGGGCAAGCTCTCGGTTACTGTTTTGGGGTTGTATGCTGGTGCCTCCTCTGGAGCTAGATTTGGTTAGGCTTCTGAAATTAACTCTCTCATTGCAAAGGCAGTCAACTCCAGCAATTTTGTTATCTTGGGTGGGGACTTTAATGAGAATGGATCTGGTTGAAGTGCTAGTTTCAAGTTTTGTTTGAGTTTGGGTTTGGTCAATTCATTTGTTGGTTATCATTTGGCTAATTCTTATATGTGGAGCAATTCAAGAGGAGTTGGGAAAATGATTGATTACATTTTTGTTGGTAGTAATTTGTCTTCTGTTGTTGCTGGTCATCAAGTTGTCTCTGTTTCGGATTTCTTTAACACTGATCACAAGGCAGTTGTGGTTTCAGTCAGTTTGGGTGGGCTTCTAGATGTACAATTGAATAGTTTGCACAAGCAGGTGAATAAAGATCGTTGGAAGTTCAAAATCAAGAATGCTGACTGTGTTGGATGGGCTAAGTTTAAGGATCTCTTGTCAGCTAAACTTTTGTCCTTGGGTGAGGTGTTCTCTGGTGCCGAAATACGTGGTAATGTGGATGCTATGTAGGCAGTTTTAGTGGGAGCTGTGGTGGATTCTGCTGATGTGACATTTTCGAGGCATTGGTTTAGTGAATTCAAATGTTCGAGGAACAAACATTCTTCTAGGTTTTTTGGTCTGGAATTGTTGGTGGCCAAGATTGTCAAGAAATTTTGCTCTGGTGACTTGCTGGGTGCTAATTGTCTTGTGAGTAAATAGTCAACTCTGGATGACGCAAAGGCTCGTGCTTTCAAGGATTTGGTTGGCTTGGATGTTAAATCTGATGTTGTTGTTAGGCATTTGTCATTGGTTTGCAAAGAGTACAGGAGGTTGAAGATGTTTGAGTCAAGGTTGGCTGAGAAAGCTTTGGTTAGAAAGGCGATTAAGAAGCGCATGGATAATTTCTGTTCTAATAAGGGTAGTATGATCAGGAGTGTGTTGGAAAAGCCTTTTCACAAGGTGGTGTTGGATCACTTGATAGTTGATGATGATCTGGTTTTGTTGCCTGAAGAGGTGAAGTCTAGTGTGGATAGAATAATGGAGGGATGGACGAGGAAACACTCTGTGCAGTCAGTGCTTCCTGGTCTTTGGGCTTGTCAGTATACGCCTTTGGACCATGTCTGGAATGATGCTTTTTCAGGTGTTATGAGTGCAATCAGTATGAGTGAGTTACTTTCTGTTGTTGGTGGTCTTCCTGATGGCAAGGCTGCTGGTTTGTCTGGTGTTCCTAATGAGTTGTGGAAACATAGTGGTGAGGTGGTTTTGGGGTGCCTGTTGGCGCTGTTTAATAAATGTTTGTCTGTTGGTATGGTGCCTGTTTTGTGGAAGAGGACTTGGGTGTCAATGATTCCTAAGCCTTATGACTGGGATGGAGTTTTTACAAACACTCGGCCCATTGCTTTGATTAAGACTGCCAAGAAGATTTTTTCCAAGATTTTGTCTGATCGTATTGCAATAGCTTGTAGCAAGTTCAATGTTCTTCAGGGTGACAACTTTTCAGTGCTGAAAGGTACGTTAATACAATCTCCAGTGTTTGTTGTCAGGTCGGTGATTAAAGATGCCATTGAAAAAGATAGGGAGTTATGATTAGTCTTGCAAGATATGCGGAAAGCTTACGATTCAGTTGGGTGGCATCATTTGAGAGCTAGTTTGCGGCGTGTCAAGATGTGTGAGAGGCTCATAAGATTTTTTGGTGGTATTCATGAGGATAGAGTTAATAGGGTGATGACTGACTTTGGTTTGTCTGGTGGTTATAAGGTGCATGATGGGCTGGATTAGGATGAGGTCTTTTCGCCACTTCTTTGGAAAATTTTTTATGATCTGCTTTTGTGTGAAGTTAAAAGGCACGAACAATTGTATGGGTACTGGGTTGATACTAAGTTTGTTTCAAAATCTGGCAGAATTGAGAGTGGTGGTGGTATGACATTGTATTTTTTGGCTGGTGTGTTTGTTGATGATACAATCTGGGTTGGAAATTGTCAAGCTTCTACTCAATATGCTCTGAACATTGCCAGTGAATTTTTTGTGATTAATGATATTTCTATCAATAGTGAAAAGACGGTAGCTATTCCCATCAATCAAGGCATTAAAGTTGCTTCACTGAACATTTGTGGTCAGCCAATTTCTGTTGCCAAGAAAGGGGAAGCACATCAGTATCTGGGTATTTTTCTGTCAACTGAAGAGCTCTCCAAGCCAAGTGTTGCTAAGGCTCATGTGGATGTACGTTTCTTCGCCAATGTTGTGCTTAGAAAGGCTATTACAGACAAACAATTCTCCTATCTGGTGTCAGCTGTTTTGCAGCCCATTGTTAGCTATCGTACTTAGTTCAGTTTTGTCTCATCTAATGTTTGTCGCAAGTGGGATGTCTTGGTTAGAAAGGGTCTTAGGTCCAAGGCTTGTCTCCCCCGTGATTTTCCTGACACTGTTTTGCATCATCCCTCATTGTATGGCCTAAAGTCTTTTGAGCAGGTGCAGTCAGAAGAGAAAGTTGCTGCTTTGATGGTGTTCTCTAATGCCTTTGGTATTCTTGGGCGTTTGTTTAGACATAGGTTTTTGGACCTACAGGTTCTTGGTTGGGCTTCTTTGGATCCTTTGCAGTTTCCGGTCAGGTTGTGTGTTAGTCCGGTGAACAATTTTTTGGCTGGGATGGTGAAGATCTTTCTGGGCAATGAGCTTGCTTTGGTGAACAACCTCCCCACTGCATTTCGTAGTCCTGGTTGGTTTCCGTTGTCCTCTGTTCTTGGAAAGTCTCTGTATTTTAATTCGGTCAAATCTCTGAAATGTTTTGGTGTCACTTTTGGTGATCAGCTTTTTGATAAGAATGGTGTTTTGTTGGATTGGAAAACTTTTCGTCGTTGGAAAAGGTTGGATCCGCGTGGCCCTGTGCCTCACTAGTTTGTGGTTTTTTCTGAGTTTTTGAAGGGTCAGAGTTACTCATTTTCTGGTTCTATTGGCTCTACGGAAAAGCTTGGTTTGGACATTTTGGGGTCTGAGAAATTTTCTGCGGTAAAAGATGGAGTGCATGACATTTGGTCAGGCTTTTTTGAGGTTTTTACAGATGGATCTTTAAGAAAGGCAGGCTCTGTTGAGGTCGCCTGTGGTGCTGCTGCATACTTTCCAGTCTTGGATAAAAGCATTGGTGTCGCTGTTCGTGGCCTTTTGTCATCCACTATGGCTGAATTACAGGCTGTCACTTTGGCTTTGAAGTGTGTTCCTTTTTTAAGTACTGTGGTGTTACATCTTGACAGCCAGACTGCCATTGACGCATGTGTGTCTGAGATGTCTTTGGTTGCTCCTGATTTCTGTAATCCATGCTGGCTGGAGAGGTGGCATATTTTCAATTTGGTCAGGGATAAGGATCTTAGTGTGAGTTGGGTTAAGGTGAAAGATCACTCTGGGATTCCTGGTAATGTGAAAGCTGACTTGGCTGCTGGGGCTGCCTCTGGGTCTTCTTTTTCCTTTTGTGCTGATGTGCATGAACATTTTTTGGTTGCTGAAGGTGTCGCTGTTTCTGGTAATGCCCATCATTTTGTCAGGAATATTTTTCAATCAATTTGTTGTGCTCATTGGGAAGCTGGGCCTGGTTGTGACGTGGTTTCGGATGTGATGATTGGTTGCATAAACTGGGTTGTCACAGCAAAGGTGTGGCATCCTGATTCTCATATGCTTGCTGGGTTCACTAGCCGCGCATCCTCAATGCTTCGTACTTATTTTATGAAGGCTGTGCACAGGAGGTTGCTGGTGGCGGTAAAGAAAAGGTTGTATAATAAGTGCTACTCTAGTGTATTGTGTTTGTTTTGCGGTGAGGTGGAGTTCTCTGACCACATTTTTACTTGTGTTCATGAGTTTGGCATCCGTGGTGAGATTTTGGCGGAGGCTTCTGCCTGTTGGTCAGCTTTGGCTGGTGGTTCCCCTGCTTCTGCCATGTTGCAAGTTTTGTCTCAATGTTCCATTGATGTTGGGCTGTACACTTTGGTGTGCAAAGGGTTTGTGCTGGAGGAGTGGTATGAGGAGGCTTGCGGTATTTTTGAGAATAGAAAGGTGGCCGCTGCTCAGATTGTTAATTATATCAGATTTGTTGTTGGGTTACATCATGCTAGAGTATAGTTAGCTAGGGCCAGCCACCAGGTGGTGATGGAGAAGGCTGGTCTGGTCTGTGATGTTAGTGTTGTTTCTGGGCTCCTTTGTGGTATGTCTTCGGTTTTGTCTGATGGTGTTATGAGATTGCTTGGTATGGCCAATTTCTTTGCTGTTAGCTTTGGTCATTGGAAGCCTTATTGTTTCTTTTCTGGTCTGGATGGCAGTGTGCGGGTAATTATATATGTGTAGTGTTGCCTTGTCTGGCCTGAGTAGCTAGCCACATGTAGAAAGTGCGTGAGTCACATTTAGTTTAAGCCTCTTAGTTTGGTTTTATGTATTAGATAGCGATTGGGCTACACTCATTAAATGTGTTAATAAAAAAAATAATAATTGTTTTTTGACTATTTAAAAAATAGTAATAATAATAATTATTATTGCAAAAAAATTTTAAAAAAATTAATGCTTTAATACAAATTTATTATTAAAAATTTTGAATTTTTGCCAATAGTTACATTAACATTAAAATTGTTTCTAATGTGTTTTTTTAAAGAAATTTTATTTGGAAAAAAGCTTTTAATTAAAATAAAAAAAGATGTTTTAAATTTTTAATATTTTGTCTAATTGTTTTTACTATTAAAAAACTTTTTTAGTTGTTGTTTTCTTTATTAAAATTTTAAAAAATGAAGAACCAAAAAATTTAAACAATAATAATATAATTAATGTGCTAATTAAGCTTTGCGGTTATCATAATGATTGACAATAGAAATTTCCATTATAAAATTTGTGTATATCAAATTTTCTGCTTGTTCAAAATTAGTAATATTAAATGATTCGTCAATTTAAAAAAAAGTTCCCATGCAATTACAAAGATTTTCGCGCCCTGATATAATATAGTCACGTGAAATATAGGTGCCTCAAAGGTGGGATCATGAGATACTTTGAGCGAAAAAGATATCAAATATTGACCCTCATACCTACTAATATTTTTTGTTAGTGTGTTCAAGTGTTTATTGTCTTCAAGTTCGTCGTCTTTCGATATACTGTGTGCTAGGTTATTGAACAACAGTGAATAGACCAGGCAAAAAAAACTTGGAAGAACAAACTGTTCAAAAACTCAAAGTTTCGTGACATTTGCAACAAAAGATTGCTTTTTTAAAAAAATGGATTTTCTACCAACTCCTAAACTATCACTTTCAGAAACTGAGGAAGGCGAGATAGTTGAAGATCTTGAGACTGGCAGCGAGGATACTGATGAGATAAGTAAAAAAAATATAGAAGAAGTGACTAATGGTGTAGCTGCTTTGTCAGCTCCTAGTCAGCCTTCACCTCAAAGTCAGGAAAGTGAGGATTTTTGTAAAAATCATAGAAAGTCTAGTAGTAGAGAAAAAGCGTTTGCTGCCGAAACCTCAAGGAATAAACGAGACCATAGTGACAGGGAACGAAAGAATAAGGAAGAATATCGATCCCAACACTATAGTAGTAAATACCTCCATGGTCGTCACCGAGAACGTGAACGTGAGCGTACTCATAAAAGCTCATCAAGTAGAAAACACCGTGACGAAAAGAGATATCGTGGTGAAGGTGAAAGTTCTAAGGAAGGTTTAGGTAACAACCAGTTGAACTCGACCGAGCCTATGATCGTCGATGAAGACGATAATCGTAGCGATATCTCCAATCGTATTGAACCTTCTGCATCATCTCTCCGCAAAAATAAACGTAGTAGAGATGAATTATCCACCGATGATGATATTCCCCATAACTCATCTTCTCGTCACCATATACCCTCCACCTCCATTCGTCACCGTTCTTCCTCTCGTCATAGTGAACGGCGTCATAGTGTACACCGCCGCGATAAGGAACACAAAACTCGACATGAAAATGATCGTGATCGGTACGGACGCAGAGAATCTATCAAAGGAGGCGACCGTGATAAAGGATATAGCAGAGATATAGATGTGGGATATGCTAATGGAAGGGTATATAATGGGGATAGGGATCATCGAGAATTTTCAAGAAGATATAGTGATGATCGTCCTAACGAATCTCATACACGTCGTATAATTGAATACGAGGTTGATTCAATTCCCATTGGTACTCTTAGAAGGTATATAAACTTTTAAATTTAAAATTTCAAGATATATTTTTCTATTAATTTTTCTTTTAAATTTCCAGTGGTGAAATTCTTTCCTTCCATTCGAACACCAACGGGATTGAGAAAAATTTTTTAGATCCAAGAACCGAACAAACCACCGATGATCTAGTTTATGTAGAAATTGAACCTGAAAAGGAAGAAGAAAGATTAATAGAGGAAAGGCGTAAACGTCGAAATGAAATTTTACAAAAATACAAAGATAAGAACACTGAGCCTTTGACACTCAATCTTGATAAAAATATCTCTTCAGAGCCCACGTCTGATACGGCGGGAAACAAAACGGAAGTAACAGGTTGGTGTGATATTAATTTGGTAAATTATATCCTTTCATTCACACTGATGAAATCAATCCTTCGTATACTAATGATGGTAAATAATTCAGCTGATACACCTAGAGTAACATCGCCTGCAAATACCCCTACAACTGCCTCCCCAACTTCATTTTCTTTGATCAAAATTGACAGTGCCCTTGATGACTTTGCTAATGGAGAAGATCAACCAAGCTTTTCTGCGGCCGATTATGACCCAACAAAGGATCGAATTGCGGATGATGAAAGGCAACTTCATCACAAGACGGCAAAAGACTTGGAATTGCTTAAAACCAAGGATGCACAAGATTCCATTTTCCAGAATGGTGAAAATGCCGATATGTATGCGGGTGACTACCAGGAGATTAAAAAGGAACGCAATGAACAGACTCTCGAGGTTAATGCTGCAAATGGAAATGATGAATTTGATATGTTTGCTGATGATGACATGTTTGCTCCATCACCAGAGACCAAGAATTCAAATGCTTTGTCAATACCGGTTTGTGTTTGTTTTCTTGAAATTTTCTTTTGTATTTATAATTTATCCTCTAGTTCAATTAAATTCTGGTTTTGAAGGTTGTTAAGACAGTACCTGTTGTTGTGCATGATCATAATATTGGCTTGGTTGACAATTATGACGATGCCGAAGGCTATTACCGTTAGTAGCTAATTTATTCACCATTCGATGTTATTTTTACCGAAATGTAGAATAAACAAATCATTTACATTACTATCCAGGTGTTCTTCTTGGAGAAATTCTCGACAATAGATACCATGTTTATAGCAACCTTGGTAAAGGGGTATTCAGTTCTGTGGTTAAAGCGAAAGATAATTCAGAGGGAACTGATGTTGCCATTAAAATAATACGGAATAATGACACAATGTAAGTACCACTTTCTCAAATCAAGGGTTTCCCTATTCTAAAATCATTATTTAACTTAAAAAGGTATCGGGCTGGAATGAGAGAGCTAAATATTCTCAAGAAACTCTCCCTCGCAGATCCTGACAATAAAAAACATGTTATTAAATTGTTTCGCCACTTTGATCATAAAGGTCATTTATGTTTAGTCTTTGAATCATTAAGGTAATTTTATACATTGTATTATGTATCGCTTCTGTCTTTATTCTCTGAATTTCAAATATAATCCTCTTTCCTTTTCCAACAGTATGAATTTGAGAGAAGTCTTGAAAAAATTTGGCAAAGATGTTGGTATAAACATCAAGGCTGTCAGAATATATGCTCAACAGCTTTTCTTGTCATTATCCTTACTGAAAAAATGTAATATTTTGCATGCTGATATAAAACCTGATAATATACTGGTAAGTCTTCATTTGTGTAAGTGCATCGAAAAATCAATCGTTACTCATTGAAAACTTTAATTATTTAGGTAAGCGAATCAAAAAATACTTTGAAAATGTGTGACCTTGGTTCGGCATCTGACGCATCGGAAAATGATATTACTCCTTATCTTGTGAGTAGGTTTTATCGGGCTCCCGAAATCAGTAAGTTTTCTCATTTTAATGTTGATTCTCTAAGTTAGCTTTGTTCAAAACCATCTCATTACGGCTTGTTAATTATTTCGCTTTTTAGTTCTTGGTCTACCTTATGATTATGCGCTCGACATGTGGTCAGTTGGTTGCACACTTTATGAGCTATATACTGGAAAAATTTTGTTTCCTGGTAGGAGCAATAATCAAATGCTCAGATTGATGATGGAACTAAAGGGAAAATTTTCAAACAAAATGCTACGTAAGGGACAATTTGTCGGACAGCACTTTGACGAGGAATATAATTTCTTAGCACATGAAACGGATCGGATAAGCAATAAGGTAAATTAGATTGTAACTAAAAATTTTTTTCGCAAAGATCATTAATTATCCGACTAACCGATCAACTTGTCTACACTCAGGAGGTTATAAAAACTATTGTAATCAACAAACCAACTCGAGACTTGAAGAGTCTACTACTTTCCAAGACATCCAATATGATGGATGACGAAATTCGTTATTTGACAGCATTTGTGGATTTGTTAGAAAAATGCTTGAACCTTAATCCAGAAAAGCGGTTAACAGTTAGGGAGGCATTGTTGCATCCTTTCATCACGGGCAAAATATAACACACTGACATTAAAATCAGCGCATTTAATAACAAGGAATTCAATAAACCCAGAAAAGCTCGCTTCATTTTATATCGTCTCGTATTGAACTATAAAGAACTCGAAAGGAAAGCCCCTGTGCTCTACCTGAGGGTTCAATGGCACAGTTGGAACTCTGAATTTACTTCAAAAAGATACGTATTCTTTTCAACCTCTTTATTATTAGTTGAAGAATTTTCTTCAATCATTAATGGGCATTCTGTCTTGCCTTTGAAAAGGTTTTTAGCCCTTGTACATTATAAGCTGACATTAGTTGCCATAATGATCATTCTAAACATTGTCTTTAATTGTTGGACAACATTCAAAATTCTTAAAATGAAAATATGATCAATTTTATTTTATTAAGTAAAAGAAGTGTAATTAAATCATGATCAGAATGAAATGTGTTGTAGATTAGAATTATATTCAGTCGGGATGGACAATGAAGTGGTTTATACGTTTAGATCGCTTTCAGACTTGACAACGGGCATTAAGACTTCCTTAGCGAATTTCATAAAGGCCAAAATAAATCAAAGGTCATTTTTTGGCAATGTATACTTTGCTAAGTGGTCTTCACACGCATCTAACACGCAAGGAAGAATTTTTTATTTTAATAATTGGGTTAGATAACAGTGGAAAAACGGCAAGTACGATTGATTTTATTAAAAAACTCCCAAATGGGCCTGATTTTATTTCAGCAACCCAACCTTTTACTTTTTAACTGAATCTTTCCTTATTTACTATAAGACTTTTTTAGAGCGCGTTAAATCGATATTCAATGGTATCGTTGGTTTATCTCCCGATAAGATAACTCCAACAGTAGGCTTGAATAGTATGTGGTTTATTTGGCCCCCCGCTTTAAGTTTGCTTTATCGTTTAAGAGATACAAAATCAAATTTAATTTCTATTAATTTCAAAGTTGGGAAAATTAGTTACAGTGGGTCTCGTCTCAATTTTTGGGATTTAGGTGGAGCAAGTGAACTTCATGGTCTTTGGGAAAAGTATTACAGTGAGTGTCATGCCGTCATCTTTGTGATCGACTCCACCAACATAGAAAGAATAGGGGAGTGTAAAATGACATTTGGTGTGTTATTGATTATAAAGAATTGATTTCTTTGATTATATTCCAAAAATTTTCTGATATGAATTATTTTCCTAGAAAATTTAATTACAAATGAAAAGGTGGCAGGCATCCCCATTTTAATGCTTGCGAATAAACAGGATGTCTCTGACTCATTAAAAATGGATGAAATCCTAAAAATTTTTAAGAAGGTTGCCATGAGACTTGGGGCTCGAGATTCAAAAGTGTTATTGGCATCAGCATTAGAAGGGTAAGTTAAAAAAAAAATTATTTCAATGTTCAAATAATAATCATAATAATAATTTTTCTTTCATCCAGAGATGGTATAAGAGAGGCGATAGATTGGCTGTATTTAAGGCTACAGCGTAATCGACAAAATAGGCCACCAGTGATGAAATGACTGGATACGAATCTTTTACCTATAAATGAGTAAAAGAAGGCGAAAGAGGACTTGATCGCTTCAAATATCTATCAGAAAGATGGAGGAATATCCAAGTAACAATTATATTTTTCTATTGATCAAAATTTTCGTGGGTACTGACCCCCATACATAAAATATTAAAAAACAAAATTTTGACTTATATTCATACCTTTTAATAATAATGGGAAATTATAGACAAATTATTCAAACCCTAGAATTGTATTATTGTCATTATTGTTACTATTATTATTATTATTATTAATCAAATATTTATCCCAGAAACATACAAAAATGATTAAATTAAGGAATTCACATTACTCTAATTCGGATATATCCAATTCATCTAAAACTCTGTCAATGTTAAACTCTTTGTGATATCGGTTGATTCCACTATCGCACAAAATTCTTCAAAGGAAATTTTCCCGTCCATATCCTTATCAGCCTCCATGATAGTTTTATCGACAATTTGTTGAAGTTGATTGTCTTTGAGATTGTTGCCAACCATCATTTTCAGTACTAGAAACAACTCTCCATTCGAAATAAGTCCATCACGATCCATATCATATACCTTGAAAGCAACTTTTGAATTTTTAATAACAAAAATGTAGGAGGTTTAAGAGAAAAATGTTACTAAAAGATTCTTGATACTTAAAATATCTGAATATTTCCTAAATATTTAAAACTTACACCGCAACTTTTCGTCTGTTTTCCCTTTTGCACTAAATGCGCTCAATCCTGACAAGAATTCTTTAAAGTCTACGTCACCACCACCATCCTCATCGAATATTGCAATCATCCTAGAAGCGAGCGGGTTGCTTGCGATTTGTGGTATGGCGAGAAACTCTGCACGGTCGACAGCACCTGAACCATCTTTATCCAATTTCATGAAACGTTTATAAAGACGCTCAATCTCCTCAGGGGTAACTATAGGGGGAAAATTTCTAAAAGCGTTAAAAATGCGTGAAAATAAAAAAGTTCCTCCACCAGACATACTTCCAAAGAGAATTGCTTTTCTTGTAAGAAAACGGAAGCCAACGTCATATTTTAACAATGGAATCCTGATATTTTACTCTTGAAACGTACAATTGTTATTGTCAACCATCTCTTTTACTGGTGAAGATGAAGGTAGTTTTGAATTAACCTGTCTAATTGCTAGACCACCCAAATCTAAATCTCGGTAAAAATTGGGAGACCTTTTAACTGTTAATTTAGTTAACTGGGTAACACTATATCTAATGAGAATGTGATTGATTTTAAAGGTTTCATTACAACTCTTCCTTATCAATCAATCTAATAAAAGTTCACAAATTTGATGGCAGAACAACTTTAGTTATTGAAATACACAAATCATGGAGGACTCGGAACTTCAAGCTATACGCCAGGCCAGGTTGCAGGAATTACAGGCGCAAGCTGGAGCTGTAATGCTTAAGACCTAAATTTTCTATTGTTGAATCTTCCACATCTTTGGACTTTATTTTCATTAAGAGTCTGGGTTTAGGCTAGCGCTGGAGATGGACTTTCACCCAGTAAGGAAGAAGACAGTGAAAAAAAACGGTAATGCTCATTTTATAATTATATGTGAGTGTTTTTTCAAAATATTAGATTTTGAATTTTCATTCCTCTCTTTACCTTTCTCTAGTCAACAAGAGGAAACAAGACAAAACTTGGTACGTTTAATTTAACCTATTTTTCTGCTATTTATTAAGTTGCTGAAACTTTTTTAATAAAAGGCTGTATTTGGGTTTTAGTTATTGCAAATACTCGATAATGAAGCTCGGGAACGTCGTATCTTTTTTTTTCAACTTGCATTTCCTGAAATTGTTTCTTGGAAGAAAGTCAATACACTAAATCAAATACGAGTTACTCTTAACTCATACTTTTTGATTCCAAAGTTGCCCGGATTTCTATGGTCAAAGCTGACAAAGCGCGAGCTGTTGAAGATCTCTTGATACGCACGGCTCAAACAGGGCAATTACGTGGAAAAGTGAGCGAAACCCAATTGATTGATCTTTTAGGACAATTAAATCAACAACAAAAGCCCGAGACAAAAATTACCGTATGTTGCTTTTCATAGGTGGTGGATAGTAATGAAAATTATTTTATTAATCAGAAGTTTTCATTTTTTTTTTCCCAGTATAATCGCCGTCGGTTTGATGACGATTCTGACGACGAGAATTATAATTTATAAACCCATTAACCAGTTATCAATTTGATTCGATTTGCTTGATAGGTACTTGCATTTGTTCAATGAATTTAGCCAGTTTAAATTATCAGAAATTTGGTGCTTACATTATTTAGGAACAAATGAAGCATACTAGATATTAAATGGCACCATTTATAACATTTATTTCAAAATTTAATAAAAGGTAACGCAAAGATCGATAAAATAATTTTACAAAACCCAAGATTTTCAAAAACCCAACCACGACAGCACGAAACTGACACCAATCGGGGCAATGAGGTTATCACTTCCGTATGTACTAATTGCTTCCAAACCAGTATTTGCAACAGCACCAACCATAGCTCCCAATATCAAATTCCCAAAGCCACCAAGGGCAGGAGGTGACATTATCCACCAAACTATTGATATTGCCAAGAAAGATGCAATAAAATTTGCTTGCGATCCTTCAATAGTGCGCCTATTACTCTCATCTCCAATGAGCAAGTATCCATGTCTGCCATATTTTTTTCCGATAATCGCAGCGAAAGCATCTCCATATGTCATGGCCATTATACCGGCTATGAGAGACCGGTGATTTGATTAAAAATTAATCTTTAAGAATACTTGTTTTAGTTCAAAATGAATTTGTTTTACCAGTTGCTATGTATTCGCGCCCACGAGGAAACCCTTCTTCCCAGCCGTCGTGAAACCATCCAATCTAAAATGAAATTAAAAGTAATATTTAACCCATTTTTACTTGAAAATGTATTTTAAAAACAGCTTTTATTAAACGAAACATTTTTGTTACCAGAAAAGCACAAGAGAATGCAAAATAAATGGTTCCTGGTGTAGCACCTTGTTCAGGATCTATGAAAAGGTGTAAAGATAAAGATTAATAACCTTGACAAACTTGATAAAATAGGGCAAGACGTGTTAAGAGTTAAGTACCCATTGATTTGAAGATTCTAAAATACAAGAATATAGCATTGAATAGTACAAAACTTCCCATCATGAATACGACCCATTGCCACTGATCGAACAAATAAAGTGTTGCTAGCATGTAAGTACCCGCACCGACATGGATGATTTTTCGAGTGATAAACAAGGATAGCCCATGTCGGTGCAGTAATTCAGCGGAAACCAACAAAAAAGAAACATAGGTGTAAGATATTAAAAGAGCTACAAGGGTTGGGTTTGTTGGAGAAGGGAAGAATCCCATTGTAAAGGTGGTTCAATAGAAATTATATGTTAAACCCAGGACCCATTCTTGGATTTCAAGATGGGTCAACCCGAGTTGGATTTTGTGTACAACTTTAAGAAATCATGTCTATTTTTTAAAATTTTGGTTTTTTTTATACAAATTATATTATTGGCCAAATTTTTTTTATTGCTTAAATCCCAAACGCTATTTATATATATAGACGCAACTCATGCTTTGTAGGCACGTGACCAGCCAGCCAATATCCGATTCGCTGCAGCTGACCATCTCATGTTCCTCCCCGCGAACCAGACCTCGTTTCTCAATCAACTTTTTGTATTTTTGATATAATTTTTTAATTTTTTAATTATTAATATGTTTGAAAAATTTTAATATTAAAAATACTAATTTAAATAAAACAAATAATAGGTTTAAAATTAATATCAATAAATAACTTTTTGGTTATTATTATTTTTTTTATTAAATATCTAATTAATTATATGTAAAAGTAAATAAGTTGTATTTAATATAGAATATATAAATGTTAAATTTATATAAATAGTACTAAATTATATTTTTGTGCAAATAAAAAAATCTTTTTTGTTAATATTTATTTTTTATTTTCTGTTTTAAATTATTAAAAAATTATAAATGTTTTTTTTATATTAAAAAAACAAAAAAAAACAAAACAAATTATTACAAATAATAATAACAGTTTTATTTAATATGTACTCAAATTTAACAACAGAATATTTTTATTGTAAAGCAATTATTAAAAAACCCAAAAAGCTATATTATTGGCTAATTATATATTTAAATAGTATATATTATATACAAAATTATAATGGTTATTAAAAAAAAAAAGTGGAATTAAACCAAATAAATTACTAAAACCAATTAAAATTAAACAATTATTTGATTAGATTAAAATTAACTTGGTTAAATTATTATTTATAATTACTAAAAACAATAAATACATAACAGTTATTATGAATTATTTTATTAAATAACCAAAAGCTAAAGTTATTTAAAAAGCTAAGATTAAATTAATAGCTAAATTTGGTTATTAAAACTTAATATATTAATATAAATATTCAAAAAAATTATTATTAGATTAAAAAATTTACTTTGTAAACAAAATATTAACAGAATTAAGTTAAAAATTTAAAATAAAAAAACTATTATTATTATTATATTATTTATAAAAAAATAATTTAGTTAAAAAATTTAATAAAATATTATATAAAATATTAATTAAAATCAGCCAAAAAAATAAAATTTGTTTATACTATTAGTATTATTTGTTTATTAAACAATAAAATAAGATATAATATAAATAATACTATTCAAATTAATATATAATAAAACAATTATATTATTAGCTAAGATAAATTAATAATTAAAACAAAATTTTTAAAAACACTATTAAAACAAATATATAATTTAATAAATATTAAAAACAAAAAAAAAATAATTTATTGTTATAGTTTAAGAATTTAATAAATAATATAAATTATTTTATCTTAAATCTAAAAAATAATAATATTTATTAAACTTTTTAACAATAAAACCAAAAATATAATAACAGTTTATAAATTTAATTATTATAACAAAAATCCAAAAAATTTAATCTATTATTATTATAATTATTATATTAAGAAAAAATATAATTATTTAAAAAGATATAGCAAATAAAATAAAAATTATGTTTTAATTATAAAAAATTATTATTAAGAAAATATATATTTTTTTTTTCGTTTAATGAGTAAAGTCCAAACACTACCTAATATAATACATTATTAAATGATTTAAACTAGGCATGAATCATGCTTTTTCTACATGTGACCAGCCACTCAGACCAGTCAGAACAATACTACACACTTATATGAACAAAAATCTTTTTACAAGCACCAGAAAAAAATAAACAAGACCTACAAAACCCAAAACAAATGTTAATTGCATTAGTAACCTCCAACAATCTAACAACACCTGCTAAAAGACTTATGGAAAAACCAGAAACAGAGGTGGGAATGGAGCCATCATGAGGAATCAGTCTACCCTTTTCCATTACTGCCTGGTGTCTCACATGAACCAACCAGATTTCATCCCAGAATGCAGCACAAAACTCATGCACAAAAGACACCATGTTACAAGCTGCCACCCTGGGATCCTTAAAAACAGAAACAGATTCACAATACCAATTATTGAAAACAAATTCTTTACATAGGGCCACCCCAACTACACAATTCGAAGCACAAGTGGACAGTAACTGTGAAACACACAAAGAAAAATGAGATAAACCAGAGCATGCCTCCCAAACAGCCACATAAGTGTTCATCAAATGCTCATGGCCAATGACATCAAAGGAGCAAGAAAAAACATGATCAGAGATCTTAACATTACCACAGAATAAGCACACTATACTGGAGTAAAGCCTATCATATAGATGCTTACACATGGCAACAGGAAGTCGATGATGCAGAGCCTTCATGAAATAAGTCCGAAATCCAGCAGTACACAAACTAGTGAAGCCAGCAGCCATGTGGAAATCTGGGTGCCACACCAAAACAGACCTGGTCCAATCAACATCACCTTGCAAACTATCTACCAAAACTCGGAAACTGGATCCAACCTCCCAACGCACTCGATGAATTGACCGGAAGATATTACGAACAAAGTGTCTTGAATTACTAAAAATGGCAGAGTCACCAGCTTTTAAAAACCATTCACTAACCCTGTGTGGCAGCCACCAAGAAGATGAGGCAGCGACTCCTGCAAGTAAGTCAGCACGGTCATTGCCAGAGACACCTGAATGACTTTTTACTTTGATTCAATTCACATCCAAATTTTTATCACAAATAACATTAGCAATGTGGTAATGCTTGATCCAACAATGATTCTTGAAGTCCGGTTGAGCCAGTAGGGATTCAGATTTGCATGTATCCAAAGCAGTCTGGCTGTCCGAGAACAAATCCACCAAATGAAAAAAGGGAACACACTTGAGAGCCAGAGCAATGGTCTACAACTCCATAAGCATAGAGGAAACCAAACCAGACACCTTCACACCCAACCCCGAATCAATGTCCTTAAAGAAAACAGCAGCACCAGCCTTCATACCAACAGTACCCAAACCACTTAGAGACCCATCTGTATATACAGAGAGGCAAACAGCACTGTCAATGTCCAACAAATTGTTGCAAACCATGCCAAAATTGCGAGAAAAACAAATATCAGGAGAAGCGCGATCACTCACTGGAAGAAAGCACACAGAAAAAGGAACAACACTACCAAAAAACTGAACAAAAATATTAAACCAAACAGGAACCAGGCCACAGGGATCCAGTTTTTCCAATGTTTGAAGGTCTTCCAACTGAAAGCAACACCATGTTTGTCACAAAGCTGTTCCACGAAAGTGATACTATAGTGCTTGAGCAATGGAACACATTTGAGAAACCTTGGCTCACCTAGAACAAGAGACATAGGAATGCCACCCCGGAGACAAAAAGTGCTGGCCAGAGAAGCATCCAAAGACAAATCACATCCAGAAAAAATACAAACCACATCTGACAGAAAGTTGTTTGAAGGGCTGACATAAATGTGAACTGGAAACAGCAAAGGGTGACAGAAACGCCAACTGAGAGCCTGAAAATCATGAGACCTGTGAAAAAACAAATGACCCAAAATACCAACTGAATTCGCAAAAGCCAAAACAGCAGCCGATTTACTCTTAGCTTGGATTTGTTCAAAAATTTTAAAATTGTACAAAGAAAGATGATAAACTGTGTCATTGAGGAAGTTGAGTAGCAGCCCAGACTTAGACTTCAAGCATCTGTGAACTATAGAGTCCCACTTATTACACACACTAATAGGAATGAAGCTGAACTGAGTTCTGTAGCTGATGATAGGCAGAAGAACTGCAGAAACCAAATATGTGAATTGTTTGTCCGAGATCGCCTTCTTTAGAACAAAATTAACAAAAAACCGAACATTCGAGCAAGCTTTAGCCAGACTAGGCGTCGAAAGACCTTCAGAAGACAAAAAAATACCCAGATACCGATGAGGTTCATCTTTCTTGGTGATAGAGATAGGTGAGCCACTGATAGTCAAAGAAGGATTTGCAATCCGGCTGTTGATAAGAATGGCTACAGTCTTGTCATTGTTAATTGAAATGTCATTAATCCTAAAAAATTCACTAGCAACATTGAGAATGTGCTGCATAGCAGCCCAGCTACCACCAACCCAAATAATGTCATCAACAAAAGCACCAGCAGTTAAGAATGATGTCAGCCTGGCCTGAGGCTCCACCCGGCCAGTTCTGGAAATAAAATGAGAGTTCAACTTGTAATCACACATGCTTTCCTGTCGTTTGACTTCACACAAGAGTGAATTGTAAAATATGCACCAAAGAAGTGGTGAAAAAACCTCCCTTTGGTCCAGACCATCATGAACATGATAACCATTAGTCAAGCCAAAATTTGTCATCACCCTGTTGGTATGACCATTGTGAATGTTGCCAAAAAATCTAATAAACTTGTCACACATCTTAATTCTAACCAAACTCTTTCTGAGATGTATCCAGCCAACAGAATCATATGCTTTTCACATATCCTGCAAAACCAGCCACAGTTCCTGGCCCTTTTCCAATGCATCTTCCATCACAGAACCAATGGCAAAAATGGACGATTGCATTGTCATACCCTTTAATACAGAGAAATTGTCCCCATGCAGAACATCAAACCTGCTGCAGGCCAAAGAAATTCTGTCTGAGAGAATCTTGGAAAGAATCTTGTGGGCTGTTTCAATTAATGCAATAGGACAGGTATTCGTAAGAATGCCCTCCTATTTATATGGTTTAGGAATCATTGACACCCAAGCTTCCTTTCAAGGTCCAAGTACAGATTCATGTTCTAAACAAAAATTCAGCAATAACAAAAGCATATTCAAAACCTTTCTATCACAGTGTTTCCACAATTCATTGGAGATACCAGAAAGACCAGCTGTTTTACCATTAGGCAAATTAAAGACAACTATAAGCAACTCATCAAAACCAATCGAACACATTACTTCAGAGAAGGCATTATCAAAGACATAGTCCAAAGGCTGAAATTGGCGCACCCAAGTATTAGAAATATCTGGCATCACCGCATGCTTTCTAGTCCAATCTTCTATGATCTTATCGACCTTAGATTTAACCAAATTTGGCTCCAGGACCAACTCTTTATCCACGACCAAGTGATCCAGTACCACCTTATGGAAAGAATGCTCCAGAACACTTCTGATGGTGCATCTCTTGTCTACTTCAAAACTTTCCATTCTCCTCTCAATAGCCTGCCTAATACGAGATTCCTCAGTGCACTTAGACTCCATCATCTTTGAAAAGCAGTAAACTTTTCTTGCCTTAGCCAGTTCAGAGCAAATAGCATCAAAACCAGAACCCAAAAGAAATAGAGATTTCACTGGCAAGGCGTCAACTGAGTCAAGCTTGTCCCATGTATCCAACAAAGAAGCAAAATTCCCACCAAAAACCAGACATAAGATCTTAACCAGCTTAGACACAAGCAGTTCTAGTCTATGAAACTTAGAAGAAACCTTATTAAAAACACTACTATAACCCTTGAACCATTTTTTCTTGAATGTCCTACCAGCTAAGAGAATCAATATTTTGTGAACAATGTCCCACATTGCATCCTTATCCAAAAACTTTGTAGCCGCAACAAATGCATCTGAAAGCATAGAAGCATTAGCAGCTGTAGCATTCTTAAATTCCAACCATTTCTCTTCACTGGCATTTTTAACATCAAACTTCCAATGATCTTTATTGGCCTGTTTGCATAGTGACAGCAGCTGCACATCCAACAAACCACTCAGATCTACAGAAACAGAAACAGTCCTATGATCAGTATCAAAAAAATCCTCAACATCCACCACACTACGATCCACGATTGTATTAACTAAACTAGAGAAAACCAACACGTAATCAATTGTCTTGGCAACACCATGAAAATTGCACCATGTTGGTAACTTCACAAAAGTGCTTCTACTTAGAGAGTTGACCAGACCTAAATCAAAACACTTCCTAATACTGGCATATTTATGAAACCCATCTTCATTGAAATCACTACCAAGAATGACAAAAGAAGTCTTATTCACAGCTTTGGCAACAAAAGAATTGATATCACTAGCCTGAAAAAACCAAACCACTGAAGATGCACCAGCATACGGTCCCAGAATAGACACAAAAAGTTTATTCCCAAAAAGCAGCTTTATTGACAACAGCCGACCAGGTACCTCCAAAATTTTGCACACATGCTTCACTAAAAAAGAGTCCATAATTATTGCAACACCAAATTTCATGTGACCAGAATTCAGACCAGAAGTAAAAACACGAACACCATCAAACTTATCAGTGATCCACGGATGAACCATGCCTCTTAACTTTGTCTCAGTAACAATGGAGACTAGATTGTTCATATTCTTATGCCAATATATAATATCTGCCTGCTTTGCACAATTGTTCATACCTTTGACATTACACATGGCAATTTTCCAAATTAAGTGAGTTATTGAGAAGACAGGAGAACTAACAAATCCAAACCAGAGCACAGAATATTTAACTTATCCAAAACTAAACCAACTGAGGCCTCCAAAGCAATCAATTTTGTTTCCAAACCATCCACTTTGGCAGTGAGGACTTTGGAACTACTAGAGCTGAGCTCAACAACAGCATTATAAACAATGAATAGAGGAGTACCAAACAAGACCAAAGCAGTATTCACAATCATATCAGAATTCACATCAGAAGTCAAAGTCTCAGAAACAGCAGAAAGAGAGCTTAGAGATGAGTTCACCACAGGAACCAAACCAATGGAATCCAATCGAACCAAAATGCCAGAAACGCGGTCAGTCAAAAGCTCCAAAGAGTGCTCCAAAATCGCCAGCCGGTCATTTAAATGAGAAATGGTAGAAGAGTTAGTCATCATCGAAAAAGGAACCAAACCAGAATGCAAACCAGCACCAACCAAACCAGAGGGAACCACACAAGAAGGAGAGCCACCAGCAACTTGGATCCATGTTTTACCACCAAATGAGACCAGATGAGCAATAGAAGCCGACTTTTTCTTATATATCCCGGCCAGATGAATCTGATCTTGATTAGAAACCACTCTCTTCCCATGAACACCAGAATTCACACCCAAGGGATAGTTGACTGTAACATGACCAAATTGTTTACACTGAGTACAACTGGCCAAAGAAAGACCAGCCCAACACAAACTTACACCCTTGAAAACTGGAATGGTATCAATAACAGCCAACTTGGACGCCTCATTACCAAAACAAATTACAGCACATCTATTACGAACATATGAATTAGGATTACGGCCAATAAAACAAGTCTTCCCACCATATGAATCCAATAAACTGAAAAGATTATGGGCAGTGGTGCCAACTGAAAGAGTATAAAGCAAGACATGATGCTGATCTCTTGATACCCATGTTTGTTTATCACAGACCGCCAAAGCCACACGCACCAAATCTTTTCCCATGAAGATTGACCATTTGGATGCAATCAGACTAGCCACTTCAGATAACTCAAACTCAACCAAAGCCTTTTGCCAAAGACCAATCAGCTGTATTTTGATTGAAACAATTTTGCCAAATTTAGAAAATGCCGAATCCACAGCTGATTTGGGAAGATCCACTGAAATCTCCTTAACAATCACTTCCCGATCTGAATGACTGTTTATTTTCTTTAGATTATCATTTACCAAAATCTTCTCACCAATTGCCATTTTCCTTGCCTTAATTAAACTTTTTTCAGATGTAAATGATGATCTTATTATTTCTGGAAATTTTGAGGGAGTTGAAGCTTCCTCAAATCCATTAATTCGATAAAAAATTTTCTTAACTGTTATCAACTTATTAACATTTGTCTTCTTAGGCACTGCCGAAACCTCAATATCTAATGCAAAAGATTTTACTGGCTCAAAATTCCTTTTTTCTAGGGCATGTGACCTGATATGCGGCACCTGATTGGCACCATCAAATTTAGGGAGAGGAAGCTTTAGCGCATCGTCGTTGTCACTCATACGGTCGAACAAAGGTTGCTTTGGTGGGTTGTCCAGCATGTACGTTTGAGTACGAGTCTTTCTCGGTGTATTTTCATCCATGCCATCATTCTCATCTGATTCCACATAACTGGTCTCTTTGGCCACCATGTTTGCCATATTTTTGACATCTGAGAGACCACTGACACTACTAGCAACACTGCCAATCTCACTGCCCCAGGACTCCACAGGCTTAGCACCAGCACCACCAATATCCTCCAGGCTCAGCGATTCAGCAGACGAGTTGACCACATTACCAGCAGCAGGCTTCTTTGGTTTCTTGTAGGATGCACTCTGAGAATAAACTGTATCTACGCATTTCTTTTTCACACTCTGGCAGGTCTCCAAACCAGCCGAAACCAAGCCAGAACCACCAGCAGAAGAGCCTACTGGTTCCATTGTGACAAATAGAGATATAGTAGAAGAAATGACTTGAAGAATGAAGGGTAAAGGAATAAAGTAAAGTGAATTCTCCTAAAAATTTTCTCGCTCTTGCAGTGGCCAGGGGATTGACGAGAGAAAGAATTAACTTTATATTAGAAAATATAATTAAATTAACATATTAAACAAAAAAAAATATTATTTAAAATAATATTTAATAAAATACTAATAAAACTACAGTACTATTTATACAATAAAAACAAGTTTTATAATATAATATAAATAAAAATAAGAGAAAAAATATGTTGTTAAAAAATATTAGCCAAAATAATTAATAAAATTATTAATTACAACATATTTAACTTATTAAAAAATTTTAAAAAAATTTACTAATAATTATGTTCTATTTGTTAAGAGCAAAATAATATTTTATTCAAATTAATACTTATTTTTACAAAGATTATTTTATTTTGTATTAAAGTTAATATTGTAAAAAGTATTAATATAAAGTTTAAAAAACAATATAATTATTTTATTTTATTGATAAAACATAATTTTATTAAAAAAAGTTTAAAAAATGCTAAAAAATAGAATAATATAATTATTTATAAGTTTTTAGTTTTTATTAGTTGTTTTAATAAGAAAAAAAATAGAAAAACCAAATTTTACATTAATTATAATAAAACAACAAAAAATTCATATTTAATATTATTAATTAACAAAATTTTTGATGTTTTTAAAAAAACAAAATGGTTTTTTATACTTAACTTAATTAGTAAATATTGACAAATTGAAATAAATTTAAAAAACAAATACAAAATAGTATTTATTATATAAAAAAAATTTTTTTTTATTACAAGTTTTATGAATAAAGTTCAACTGCTATCTAGTACATAGAACCAAACTAAGTAGAACCAACTAAACACAGCTCACGTACAGACTACATATGGCCAGCCACTTAGGTCAGACAAGACAACACTATACACCTATAGTAACAAAAGCATTACCACCCAAACCAGAGAAAAAACAACACAATTTGTGCCTACCAAACCTAATAGCAAAAGATTCTATAACACCAAGCATACAAACAATACCAGCTGACAATGTAGAAACTATACTACTGGACAAGCCAAAAACCACATTATTATCCCCAACCAAGCCAGCCTTTTCCATCTTTACTTTATGCTTGGTCCTAATAGTCTATATTTGAGAGCACTACAACTCTATCACAAATTTGATGTATTCTACAAGGATTTGAGTAGCTTTTTTTTTTCTCTCAAAAACTGAAACAGTCTTGACATACCAATTTTTCATTACAAAACTCTTGTATACTGCCATATAAAGACTCATATTTGAAGAACATAATAAGAACAAGAGCAGAATAGCAGATGAAAATAAACTTAAAAGACCAGATATTGACATCTATTTTTCAGCAGCTTCAACCAAAATGTCTCTACGGAGACCAAAGTTATCAGAACAAGTAAAAACATGATCAGAGAACTCCATCTCGCCACACAGCAAACACAAAACACTAGGATAATCTTTATTATACAACCTCTTTCTAACTACAACTGGCAGCTGCTTATATACAGACTTCATTAAATATATACATGAATTGGCTAACTTTCTACTGGTAAATCCAGAAAGCATGTGTGAATCAAGATGCCAAATTGTCGCAATAGCATCCCAATCTATTTTTTTAATCATAAAATTCGGAACTATATCAAAACCTGAACCAGCCTCCCAACAAGCACAGCATATTGACTGGTGTAAGTTCTGAGCAAAATAACAAACATTGCCAGATATGGCAGTTTTTTCAGTAACCAGAAATCTCTTTTGGATTTTAACTGGCAAAGAAAGGGACGAGAAAGTAGTCTCATTAGCCAGTACATTAGCTTTTATGTTGTCCAATACATCTGAATGACCTTTAATCTTCACCTACTTAATTGAAATATTCTTGTCTTTAAGATGATTGACAATTTGCAATCTTTTGATTCAACATTGGTTATGGAAGTCAAGTGTAATTGAAAAAGCCTTGGAAATGCAGGCATTAATTACAGATTGACTATCTGAGTACAAAACCACTAAGCATGAAAATGAAACACACTCCAAAGCCAACACTACAGCTTGCAGTTCAGTCAAAGTAGAGAACAAAAATCCAGCAATCTTAACTCTAATGCTTACATTCACAGCTGGGAGGTATGTAACCGCTCCATCTGCCACTTCAACAGAACCAGCACATCTCAAGAACTCATCTGTATAAATCTTGATACAATCAGACCACACCTCCAGTAGACTATCACAAACTTCAGAGAACTCATCAGAATCCAAAACACTTAGCACATTTTTCTTAGTAGCAGTAGCAGCTCCAACCTCCAAAGAAATAGAATTGTTCATAAAATCAGATATCAAAGAAAACCAGTAAGACACAGGGCCTCTCGGGTCCAATTGTTTCCAATGCTGAAATGTTTTCCAGTCCATTACTTTTCTTTTCTTGTCAAAAATTCTGTCACCAAAAGCAACACCAAAATGCTTCAATAAAAAAACGGATTTGTAATACAAAAACTGACCCAAAATGCCAGACATTAGAAAATTACTAGACCCACAAAAGACACAAGGTAAATTGTTTACTAAAGATAATTCATTCTCCAAAAAAATTTTCACCACCCCTGCCAAAAAATTGTTTACAGGACTAACATGCAACTTAACAAAAAATTGCAGAGGATTCAGAAGAAACCATCCCAGAACTTACAAATCCAGAAACCTATAATCAAATAAACATTCAAAAATACTATGGCCATTAGAAAATGAAATCAGTAATGCCAGCTTTTCTTCAGACTGAACTTGCTTAAAGAGCTTCAAACTATATAAAAAAGGGTGGTGCAAGACCTTATTGGGAAAGTCACATGGTAAACCAGCTTTGGCTTTAAGACTTTTTTTAATCATAATATCTCACTTATGACACATATCTAAAGTAACAAAACTGAACTGTATATGATAGCTAACAATAGGTTGCAAAACCACCAAAACCAAATAACAGAATTGTTTGTCCATAATAGTTTTCCTTAACACTATATTAGAAAAAAATCTGACATCCTTATGGGCTTGAGCCAAATTGGGCTTAGAGAGACCCTCAGTTGACAGAAAAATACCCAGATATTGATGTGATTCACCCTTTTTAGCAATCAAAATTAGTGAACTATTGATTAATAGCAAAGCATCTTTAACTCTTTGATTGATAAGAATTGCTACTGTCTTATCATTATTAATTGAGATGTTATTGATCACAAAAAATTCACTAGCAATGTTTAAAATATACTGCATAGATGCCTGACTACTTCTGACCCAAATTGTATTATCAACAAAAGCACCTGCAACCAAAAAGAAAGTTTTTCCTCCACTTGCTTCAATCCTGCCAGACTTTGTTACAAACTTAGAATCAATTTTATATCCATATAAATGCTCATGCCTTTTCACTTTACACAAAAGTGAATCATAAAATATTCTCCAAAGCAGTGAAGAAAATACTTCCCCTTGATCCAATCCATTATGTACTCTATAACCATCTGAAAGCCCAAAGTTGGTCATCACCCTGTTGACCCAGTTCCCATGAATGTTGCCGAAAAATTGGATGAAATGTTCACACATTTTGATGCAACACAAGCTTGCTTGCAAATAATGCCAGCTTACTGAATTATAAGCTTTGTGTATATCCTATAGCACTAATCAAAGCTCTCTGTTTTTCTCCAGAGCATCTTCAACAACTGAGCCAATAGCAAAAATAGGAGACTGAGTTGAAGTATCTTTTAACACCGAAAAATTGTTATTACAAAGAACATTAAACTTGCTATAAGCCAAAGATATCTGATCAGATAGAATCTTAGATAGTATTTTGCATGCTGTTTTGACTAATGCAATAGGTCTAGTATTTGTTAGAACACCATTCCACTTATAAGGTTTTGGAATCATTGAAACCCATGCTTTTTTCCACAGATCAGGAACTGCACTCATACTCAAACACAAATTCAACAATTTCAAAAGACAGGCCAAAACCTCCTTATTACAATGCTTTTAAAGTTCATTAGGTATCCCTGATAACTTAGCTGCTTTATTGTTTGGCAGATTATCTATAACCAGAGACAATTTTTCCATACCAATTTTATTCATTGTATCAGAGAAAGCATCATCATTCACATAATTCAAAGGCATATATTGGCAAGTCCAAAGATCAGGCATCTTTGAAAGAACTAATTGCTTTCTTGTCTACTTTTCCATAATTTTATTAACCTTGAGCTTTACCTTATTAGGCTCAATTACCAGCTCATTATCCACTACCAAGTGATCCAAAACCACCTTGTGAAATGGATGTTCCAGAATGTTCTTTATTATCTTTTCTTTGTCAGAACAGAAATTTTTCATATGACGGTTAATTGCCTTTCTTATAGCAGTATCTTCAGCAATCTTAGATTCACAATACTTAGACTTATGATACCCTTTTCTTATCACCAACAAATGTTTAATCAACTCCATCAAGCTTACACCATTTAAAACCATGCTATCAACCTTAGAAGCTTTGACTACATCAATAACTGACCAGACCTTAATGAGACAGGTGAAGTTTAGAAGATCACCAGAGTTCCAATATTTCACAATCTTTACAACAAGCAACTCTAATTTAAAGAATTTGGAAGATTATTTATTCTTCATACAGTCATATTCACTATACCAGATTCTAGAAAAAACTGTGTTAGCAGTCTGTATTATGGCTTCTTCTAACATCTTTCACATTATATTTAAGTTACCATTGACTTTTGCTTCCTCAAACATGTCTGATCTAGCCAACAACTTGGTAGAAGAGCAGTCTTTAAAGCTTAACCATTGAACATCATCTGCATCCTTTAATTTGAACTTCTACTGGTCTTGGTTGGCTTGTCTGCAAATGCTAATAAGATGTGCATTCAGCAGCCCACCCAAACCAATTGAAATGAAAACTGACTTATGATCTGTATCAAAAAACTCAGACACACTATCGACAAAATGCGATGCCATAACAGATGCCAAATTTCCACTCACAAAAATAAAATCAATTACTTTTTCAACATCTCTAGAATTGCTCCAAGTGGAAGCCTTAATCAATGAGTGTCCATCAAAAGTATTAACCAGGCCCAATTCCAAACAGAACTTGAAACTCACACTTTTGCCAGACTTATTTTTATTAAAGTCACCATCCAAAACCACAAACAAGCTGGAATTGACCACCTTGGAAATCATAGAATTGATATCAGCAGCCTGACTAAATTGTGTGCTAATGAACACACCAGTATACAGATCTAAGATTGTAACTGAAAGCTTGTTCTTGAACAAAAGATGCACAGAAATTAAATGACCAGAAATTTCATTCATTTTCGAAACATGCTAAGCCAAAGAATTGTTCATAATTATGGCAACTCCAGTACCATAAAACCCAATATCCAAACCAGAAGTAAAAACCCGAAGTCCATTAAATTTATTCATGATCTAAGGCCTAATGTCAGACCTCAATTTTGTTTTAGTAACAATTGAAATTATATTTTCTGAATTCTTATGCCAACAAACAATGTTTTTTTGTTTAGCTAAATTTGATATACTCCTAATATTGCATGTAGTTACTCTTCAAATGAGCTCACTCATTAATGCAAAGAATATACTAAAGAATCCAAATTTATGCACAACAGATTTAAATTCCCCAAGATTGAGCCAATAGAAACTTTGAGAGCTATCATCTTAGATTCCAAACTGCCAACTTTGAAGGTAAAAACTTTTAAACTGCTCAGACCCAAATCTACCACTTTGTTTTCTAAAACTGGAGAAGAGGAAAGAAGGGACAGCCAAGGGACATCCAAAACCATATCAGTATCTAGTGACACCAATGTAGAAACAGGGGTGGCCAGAAGTACAACTTGAGTAATAAGCACCAGGGGCACCAGCTCTACACCATTTAATCTATGCACAATATTTGACACCTAATCAGCTAGTAATTCTAAAAAATGTTCCAGTGAAGCTAGATGATCATTGATTGAGAAATCAATTTGAACAACTAGTGCACTTTTCTTAATACTTGATGAACCAGAAGGAGGAGAACCAAATCCAAAACCAGAATCAAAACAAGGGCCACTAGAAGGAGAAGCAAGTGAGACCACTTGTGTCCAAGATTTGCCACCAAAGACAGCAGGTTTAGAAATAAGAACACTCTTCTTAGCATACAACTTTGCCAGCTGGAGATGATGATCTTCTGAAGAGACTCTTTTAACAGATCTTGAGGACTTAAAAATAGGTGAAATTGGTGCATCACACTCCAGAGTAGAATGGCCAAAATGTTCACACTTTTCACAGCAAACCAAGTCCAATCTAGTCCAAGATAATTTAACACTACCAAATATTAGCTCAGTGTGATAAGCAGACTCTAAATCTTCCTCAGATTCAAAACCAACTACAGCACAGCATACCTGGTTGCCAGAATCCATTGAGCAATTAATGACACAGGTTTTTTCACCAGCCCCATCCAAAAGAGTATTCAAATCATAAGCAGTTGTTCTCACTAGCAGAGTAAACAGCAATACTCTGAACTTATCTTTTGATGCCCAAGTCTTACAATTATCCACAGCCATGGCCACACACACCGAATCTTTACCAATCAAGAAAGACCATTTAGTAGCCAATTGTTTAACCTGATCTAATTCAGCAAATTCCATCACAGCTTTTTGCCATAATTCAATAAGTTGAATTTTGATCGACTTAATTTCACCAAATTCAGTTAGTGCAGCAATGATTATATTCTTTGGTGTGTTCATAGAAATTTTCTTGATGACCACAGCCCAATTTGAATGAATTTCTTGTTTCTTAAGATTACTGTTTACAATGATCCCCTCCTTTCTGGCCAATAATGTAGTCTTAATTAAGCTCTCCTCAGAAGTAAATGTTGATTGGATGATCTCTTCAAATTTTAAGGGGGTAGTGGCCCCTCCAAAACCATTGACTGTTGAAAAAATTTTCCAAATTAACTGAGTTTTTGCCATTGCCAATTTACCTTCCACAGCTGAGAGATTAATATCCAAAGTGAATGACTTTTTAACTAACACTTCCACAAAAGTCTTGATAATTTTTGGGTCAATCCACTTCTTTTCAAGAAAGATAGGCAAGTGAAAAAGGAGTACAACTTTATCATCATCCATATAAAAGTTGGAAGAGCTGAGTGGAAAACCAAAACCAGCACCAGTGTTGACTTGCTTTGCCTTAAGTGTAGTAACAGCTGAGCCCAAAAGAGACTCACCATTTACTCCAAACATGCTAACATCTTCATTCTCACCAAATAGACTTTTCACATTAGAATAAACATGATTACCAGATCCAAATTTGCTCAAAGATATATCTTTTTCATTACCAGAGTGTTTGACATTGCTAAGAATAACTTTCTTTTTCTGAGAAAAGAAGCCACTAGCAAGACCATGAAAAGCACTTTTAGAAGCCTTCTTCTTAGATGTAGTGCTACTAGCAGTAGCCTCTATATCCACAAAAAATAGATTATTATTAAGTAAAAAAATATTGATATAGACTAAAAAAACAAAAAACTTCTTTTTTACAGAAAGTGCACTTTTTAAGGGTTTTTGGAGATAAGAGAGAAAAAAGTTTAATAAATTATTAAAATTATAAATTTAATATAATACTATTTAAATTAATTAATATTTTTGTAATATTTCAAAAATTAATTTACAATAATTTATTATTGTTTATTTAAATAATACAAATATTTTTTTGTCAATATTTATAGATTATTTTTAATATTTACAACAAGTTTTTAAAAAATTAAAACATATTAAATTTAAATTAAATTTAAATTTTTTTTTTTTTTTATTGTTTAATAAGTGAGGTCCAAACACAGCCTAGTTTTATACATCAAAGAAATGACTTATACCAGGTGTGAATCATGCTTTTTTTATACACGACCAGCCACTCAAGCCAATCAGAACAACACTATGCAGCTATATGAACTGAAACCAAATCACTTATCCCAGAAAAAAACAAACAAAATTTGCAAAATCCAAAACGTATACCAAAAGCCTCAGCTATTCCAAGCATCTTAACCATACCAGCAGAAAATTCTGAAGCCAAACCAGAGATCAATATGAAATCTAAATCATCGAAAAGAATCAAGCCATTTTTTTCCATATATGTCTAGTGCTTAGTACAAACCAACCAGATATTATTTCTAAAATCAAAACTGAGGAAGTGTACAAACTCAACAACCTCACAACAAACAACCTTGGGATCATGGAAAATGAAAACAGTCTCACAAAACCAACCTTCAAAAACACAACCCTTAAAAAGAGTCATTGACAAAAAATAATCAGAAATACAGGTCAACAACAACTGGAGCACATCCGAAAAGAAATGGGAGAGACCCAAAAGTGACTTCCAAGAATTCACATGAGATTCCAGGATTTGATGCCAAGTAAGCTCATCAATTTTGCAGGAAAACACATGATCTGATATTTTCATCTTACCACAATATAAGCACAGAATACTGAGATAACATTTATTATAAAGACACTTACAAACAGCCACAGGCAATTGACAATACAGAGCTTTCATAAAATAAGTGTGCACATTAGCCAAGGCCTTGCTGGTATAACCAGTGACCATGTGCAAATCAGGATGCCACACCAGCAAAGACCAGTGCCAATCAATTTCAGAAAACAAATCATGAAGCAAAAACTTTAAGCCAGAACCAATCTCCTAATGTGCATGACAAACAGACCAATAAACATTATGAACAAAATGTCTAGAGTTACCAGAAACAATAACACCATCAGCCACCAAAAAATGTTCATCCAAATGAGGCAGAAGAAACCACTCAAAAATAGACACATCACCAGCAAGTGAATTAGCATGGTCATTTTCTAGGATGCCAGAGTGACCCTTTACCTTGTGCCAACTAATCCTTAAATTTTTGCTGTGAATAATATTAACTATGTGACAATGCTTGACTTAACACTGATTACAAAAATTGAGATGTGCCAAAACCAATTCTGACTTGCAAGCATCTAAAACAGATTGACTATCCAAAAACAAGCAAACAGAGCTAGCCAAGGAAATACACTCCAAAGCCAATACAATAGCTTGCATCTCAGCCAAAGTAGATGACATCAAACTTGATACACCAATGTCTTCGAAAAAAACAACAGTACCAGCCCTACAGCCAATGGTGCCCAAACTCCTTAGAGACTCATCCATGTATACAAAAAAACTATTAGTATCAATTTGAAACAGATGATTACATACAAACATAAAACCACCAGAGCCAAGAATGTTCAGAGAACCAACACTACTTGATGCTAAGAAAAGAATCAAAGACAAATCCACATTATTGAGAAATGCAGTAGAGAGTCTGAACCACTTAGGAACAGGCTCATGGGAGTCTAGTCTCTTCCACTACTTAAATGTGTACCAATCAAAAACAGCACCATGATGATTGTGAAGTTGATCCACAAATACAATACCATAATGTCAAAGAAAAGGGAGAAACTTGAAAAACATCGACTTGTCAAGAGCAACAGACATGGGAATTCCATCACAACCACAAAAAAAATTGGCCAAAGAGCCACCAATAGACAAACTACAATCAAAAAAAATACAAATCATGCCTGCTAAAAAATTATTAGAAGCACCAACATGAATACAAACTGGAGAACACAAAGGATAAACAGAATGCCAACAAAAAACTTGCAAATTATGAGATCTGTGAGAAAACAAACAACTTAAAATCCCACCAGAGTTTGCAAAGCTAACAAGGGAAGCAATCTTACTCTCAAACTGAATTTGTGCAAAGGATTTTAAATCATAAAAAGAGGAGTAGTGAATAGTGTCACTTGGAAAGTCCAAAGGCAGACCAAACTTAATTTTTAGCCTTTTACAAACCAGAGTGTCCCACTTATTGCACATACCAACCAGAACAAAATTAAACTGTGTCCTATAACTGACTATAGGATGAAGTACTGCCAACACCAAATATGAAAACTGTTTATCTGAAATTGCCTTTCTTAAAACCAAATTGATGAAAAAACAAATGTTCAAATGTGCTTTAGCCAAACTAGGCTTTAAAAGACTTTTAGTCAAAAGAAAAATACCCAGATACTGATGAAATTCATCCTTTTTAGTGATAGAAATAGGTGTGCCACTGATAGAGAGAAAAGGAGTGCTAACTCTGCTATTAATAGGAATAGCCACTGTTTTGTCATTATTGATTGAAATGTTATTAATTTAAAAGAAATCACTTGCAATATTAAGAATATGCTGAGTAGCACTTTGACTGCTATTAATCCAAATTGTATTGTCAATGAATACACTGGCAGCAAAAAAGGAAGAAAGCCCAGCCTGAGATTTAGCATGACCACTTTTGGAAACAAAATAAAAAATCAGCCTATATCTGCACACACTTTCTTAACACTTAACTTCACATAACAGAGAATCATAAAATATGTGCCACAGAAGAGGGAAAAAAACTTCTCCTTGATTCAAACTATCATACACATGATAACTATTTGTCAAACTAAAATCTGTCATAACCCTATTGGTATGATTTTTATAAATACTACCAAAGAATCGAATGAATTTGCTACACATCTTAATCCTGACTAAGCTCTTCTCAAGATGTTTTCAATTGACCAAATTGTATGCTTTCCGCATGTTTTGCAAAACCAGTCAAAGCTCTTTGTTCTTTTTCAAAGCATCCTCAATAACTAAACCAATTGCAAAAATGGGAGACTGAGTTGACATGCCTTTTAAAACTGAAAAGTTGTCCTCACAAAGAACATCAAAAGTACTGCATGCTGAAAAAATCCTATCAGAGAGAATTTTGGAAAGAACCTTGTGAACTGTCTCAATTAAAGCAATAGGATGGGCATTCATTAGAACACCCTCTCATTCATAAGGCTTAGGAATTATTGAGACCCAAGCCTCCTTTTAAGAACTGGATACAGATTCACAAGCTAAACAAGAGTTCAAAAGCACCAAAAGCAGATTAAAAACCAATTCATTATAATGCTTTCATAGTTTATTTAAGATATCTGAAAGACCAGCAGCTTTGCCATCAGGCAAATAAAAAACCACCCCATATAATTTATCAAATCCAATTGAATACATTACATCAGAAAAAGCTTCATCAAAAACATACTCCAAAGGTTGATATTAATGGCTCCAATTATTGGCAATATTATTGACCACCCAATGTCTTCTAATCCAATCCTCCATAATTGTATCTACCTTAGATTTGACCAACTTAGACTCCAAGACCAACTTCTTGTCTACAACAAAATAATCCAACACTATCTTATGAAAGAAACACTCCAGCACACTCCTGATGGTATAACTCTTGTCCAACTCAAAATTCTCCATTCTTTTACAAATTGTCTGTTTGATGCAAAACTCTTTAGCACATCTTGATTCCAACAATTTGAAAGATTGATAAGATTTCCTTGCCTTAGCCAGCTCAAAACAAACAGTGTTAAAACTAAAACCAGAAATAAAAAGAGATTTCACTTCTACTGTACCACCACTATTAAGTTTATCTCAAGTCTCTAATAATGAAGCAAAATCCTTACTAGAAGCTGAATAAGAAGCCTTTACTAACTTTGACACCAACAACTTGAGTTTATGAAACTTAGAAGACTTTTTGGTAAAAACATCATCAAAACCCTTGAACCATTTTTTTTTGAAAGTACCATCAGCTGAAAAAACTATTATTTTGTGAACAACAGCCCATATTGCATCCAGATCCAAAAATGTTACAGCTCTAGCAAACTCATCTGAGAACATAATGACATTAGCTGCCATGGTGTTCTTAAACTTACACCATTTCGCAATATTGGCATTTTTGACATCAAACTTCCAATGATTTTTATTAGCTTGCTTTTGAAACAAAAACAACTGCACATCTAACAAATCACCAAAACCCACAAAAACAGCAACAGCTTTGTGATCAGTATCAAAATAGTTCACAACATTAGTTACACTACTATCTATTACAGTATTAACCAAACTTGAAAAAATGAGAATGTAATCAAGAACTTTAGCAACACCATGAGAATTGGTCCATGTAAGCATCTTGATGAACAAACTTTCTCTTAGAGAATCAATTAAACCTAAATTAAAGCACTTCTTAAAGCTAGCACACTTTCAGGCACTGGCTTCATTGAAATCACCACCCAAAATAACAAAGGAGAACTCATTTACTGCTTTTGCAATAAAAGAATTGATTTCACCAGTCTGAGAAAACTGAACCACTAACAAAGCACCAGCATAGAGCCCCAAAATTGATACAGAAAGATTATTCTTGAAGAGTAGTTTAAGGGAGAGAAGTTGACTAGAAACTTTAGAAATTTTACATACATGTCTCACCAAAGAATTGTCCATAATAATTGCAACACCAGAACCCAAATAACCAGAGTCCAAACCAGAAGTGAAAACCTGAACACCATTAAATTTATTCATGATCCATGGACAAATCTTGTCTCTCAACTTAGTCTCAATAACCACAGAAATCAAATTGTTCATCTCTTTATGCCAACAAATTATATCATTCTGTTTTGCAAGATTGTTCATACCCTTAACATTGCACATGGCAATCTTCTAAACTAGACCAATCATTGAGAAAAAGATTTAAGAAATACACCACTCCCAAAATTAAGCCATCAAATCTTGCTGTTAGACTTAAACCAAAGCAGAAAGTCTTTCCAATATGTTTTCCAATTTTTTTATCTCAGAAGAAGCAGAAGAATCCAAAATTGCAGCAGTCTCACCACTTGTGGCCTTACCTGAACTCTCTCCCATCACTACATCACCCACCCAATTCTGTGATGGAGGGGTCACCAGCAGCTGACATCCAGAGCTAGGCTGGGAAACTGCCAGCACAAATGATTCCAACCTCTTAGCCAACTTACCAATTTGTCCCATAAGGCTGGCAAGACTGTTTTCCAAAACAACAAATCTTTTTTCAATATCACTTATATCAGAAAGAATAGGCTTCATCTTTAAAGAGAAGCCAGAATTGACCAACACATTTCGCACAGGGAGAAAAAAAAAAAGTTTCACTAGCAATTTTTGCCCAAGAAACTTCATCAAAAGCAATAAGATGAGCAATCAGAGCCAAATGCTTGACATAGATGATTGCCAACCTGCTTTTATCCATGTTTAAAAAAGATCTGCTAGAAGGTTTTCCAGAGGAAAAATTTCCATTCACAGCACAGTCCAAAGATGTATGACTCATCTTCCTATACTTAGCACATTTAGAAAAACCCAAATGAGACCAATGCAGATTCACACTCCTTAAAACTGAAGTAGTTCTTATGACAGCATCCAATAACTCAGCAGAATCAAAACAAACAGTAGCACACTTGGTCCAGGCATAAGAAACCAGGTAATAATCAATTACACAAGTTTTCCCACCCACTGAAACAATATAATTCCAAATATTATGTGCATTGGTTCCTATTGGCAAAGTGTACAAAAGGGCTTTGTAAACATCTCGTGCATCCCATGACTCTTTGTCTATATTGGATCTAGCAACATGCATCATGTTTTTCCCAATCAGGATAGACTATTTTGCGGCGACCAAATCAGCATAATCTATCTGGTCAAATTCAACCACCACTTTTTGCCACAGTCTTACCAGCTGCATCTTAATTGATTTAATTAATCTGAACTCGAATAGTGCAATGCGTTGTTATGGGTAAACTTGGTGGGTATGAGAAATGGTAACATTTGGTGCTCTCAATTATTGATAATATGTCTTCTGCATAATTCTGTTGGCTTAGTCTTGATTATCAGTCTCTGAAAGTCTATTCCTGGATGTGAATTTTACTCATTGAGTTCTTTGGTTATAAGGCACAGAGTTTGTCTTTCGTCGATTGCAATGTTTTTTCGTAAATGTGAGCTTTCTTCTCCAAGCTAACGAGCACAATTGTTAGGGTCTGGCATTGTCTTTTCGCCCTTCTGGTAAGCTAACAAAATAATGTTAATATCCAAAACTTAGGGGGAGCTTCCCTCTTTTACCAGGCTATCACGAAGTCTATTCCCAGACAGTCAATTTTACTATGTTGCTGCTCCACAAAAAAATAAGACAGAAAAAAAAAGAAAAAGAAAAAGAAAAGAAAAGAAAAGAAAAGAGAGAAAAGATAAATTAGTATCGTCAATTGCCGTGATCAAGAGCAATTGGTCCAAATCATTAATAAGTTTGAGGTGGTTATGTTAAGAGCATCTGTTCTAGAACGGAGGTATGAAACAAGAGTTAATTCACATAAATTTCACGAAGTTTGAGAACATGAATTCGTGATTCTGATTTCTTTTAATAATTGATTTATTTCAGAAGATGAAATAGGGAAGATAATAAAGGATGAAGAGGTATGGATATTTAATTCTTGTCTAGAGGTTCATATCTATCTGTCTGTCTTTTCTCACTTCTACAACTACTTGCTTTTTTACATTCTTTGGGTTTTACAGGATTGCTTTCAATTGTCTCACTATCACTAGCTATTGCTTTGTTGTTTCTGTTATTGCTTTGTTTTTCTACATTATCACTAGTTATCCTATGTTATAACATGTTATCTGACGTTATTACATGTTATTCTGTATTATCCTGTGTTATAACATATTATCCTACGTTATTGTACACTATTCTGTGTTATCCTGTGTTATAACATGTTATCCAATGTTATAACACATTATCCAATGTTATTGTCTGCGAAACCATATGTATCTGTTATCATGGCTTCGTTTGTGTAATGTTCGATTGTTGCCTCAAGTATTGTCTTTTGTAGGTCTTCAAACTGTTGATTGATTATTTGTCCTATACTGTTAACCATTATGGTTTTCATAGATCCATTCAATAGTACGTTTGGGCAATGTTGAAAGGTGGCGTATAGTCAGTATGCTGCTTTGTAATATAGGGTCAGGTTGTTTTTCCCTACGAATTTTTCTACTTGTTGTATTGCTTCTTTGTTGAATGTTTTCTGGCTGAAATCTTCATATGGTGTTTTTAAGTCAAGCTGTTCTCCAATTTTGTAGAACCAATAAGCTGAAGGAAGTTTTTCTTTCCATTCCTGGGCGTTGTCAGGTGTCCACTCCCCTGTTTTGGGGAGTTCGGTCCTACAAGCTAAAGCTTGTTTTATTTCTTCAAGCTTGGGAACCAAGTATTTTCTTTTGTAACCTTTTTCTTATTCTTTGCCTCCTTCTTTTCCACTCCCCGCCCAAAAACAATTTTTCCTCCCATATTGCCTTTTGGGTGGTGAGTAGGGGAGGAAACGTTTAGTTCTAATTGAACTCTCATCCTTCTCTCTTCTGCTCTTATCTTTGTACTGTATCTCTTTTTTATCAATTGTTATTTCTATTTGAGATGTCAATTTTTGAATTGTTTCAAATAATTGTTTAGATAATTTTAAAATTTGATCTGAAAAGTCCATGTTGAAATTTCTATTGTTTCTTGCTGCTTTTCAGATGCTATATATATTTGAATTTCCCAATTTAATTTGCTGTCCATTGTCTATGTTTCAATGACGATGATTGGTTCCAGATCTCGTGGTATATCTTCTGGTCTGATTAATGAAATTTGTGTTCCTAGTTGAGGTACTGATGACGATGATTCCTGTTTTACATGATAAATTTTTAACCAATTTCTATGCACTACTTTCTTTAAAATCCTGTCTTCCAATCGTAATTTGTAAGCTCCATTTCCTAATGCTTTGTGTATGTGGAATGGATTATCCCACTTTGGGTCGAACTTTCCACTTCACTGTTTCTCAGCTTTTGTATGATGTAACAGTACTTGGTCTACAATTTTGAATTCCATTGGTTGTTCTGGCAGGTGTTTATTATGTCTTTCTTTTTGTCATTCTTGAGTGTGACTAATATTGTCAGCTGCTGTTCTTTGATTGTTTTCCAACATTTCCATTAGCTGGTACGTTCTTTGGTGTAAGGTAGCCTCAAAATTCTCTTCATTGATTGTTTCTGTTGGGTATGACGGTATTACTCGTTCAATCAGTAACATAGCTTTTTTTCCATAGACTAGTTCAAATGGTGTGAACTGAGTCATATTTTGTTTCAATGTTCGGTATGCAAAGAGTACAGAAGGTATGAATAAGTCCTATTCTTGTCTGTTTTCATGACTTATTTTTGCTAGTGCTTCACACAGTGTTCTGTTAAACTGTTCTACCAGTCCGTTTGTTTGTGGATGGTATGGTGACGATAAGAGTCTTTTTATTCCAAACCATTGGCTTAGTTTAGTCAGTGTATTATTAACAAAGTGTGTTCCCTGATCAGATAATAATTCTTTTGGACATCCATGTTGGCAAATTAGGTCTTGATGCACAAATTTGGTAACTGTTTTGGCATCAGCCACTTGGATTGCTCTGGTTTCTGGCCATTTTGTAAGATAGTTTATGGCTATAGCGATATAGCGATTTCCTTGAGATGTAATTGAAAGAGGTCCAACCAAATTGATCCCGATTCTATCAAATGGATTTCCAACTGGAATGAGTCGAAGTGGTTCTGTTGATCTTGCTCTTTTTTTTTGCTGGCATGTATTACAATTAAGCACATATTTGAAAATGTCTTTGTATATCATTGGCCAATAGTATAAGTTTAGTGTTCTTTCGAGGGTAGCGTTTTTGTTAAAGTGTCCTACAGTCAGATCTAAGTGCATACTATATAGTATAGTTTCTCTTTTACTGTTCATGATTAGTTGTTGTGAGTTGGGGTGGTTTTGGTGTTCTTGTCGATATAGTTGGTTGTCTTAAATAAAATAATTTCAGGCTTGTTTTCGTATAGTACTCTGTTCCTGTTGAGATAATATCTTCTTGAAACATAGTGTCGATAGATACTAATATAGTCGTTAATAAGTGAGTGTGTCCATGAGTTTGGGATTAGATTTGTGGCATCCTCGACAAACTGTCGGCATTGGTGTTCTTGGATCCTTCCTTGTAATAGACTTTGAGTAAAAATTGTTACAGATAAGTACTCCATCTTGCATATTTCTCTTCTAGCTGTAGATTGTTGAGTAATCAAATAAGTCTTTTGTGGTCGGTATATAAGTTAAATAGTTGACTAAGGTAATGTTTCCATGTCTGTACTGTCCAATAAATGGCGAGACATTTCAAATTGGTTGTGCTGTAATTCTTTTCTGCTGAACTAGTGCTGTGGCTGGCATAAGCAATTGGATGTTCTCTATTGTCTGGTCCTATCTGTGATAAAACTGCTCCTAGAGCATTTTTCGAGGCATCCGTAGTGACAATGAACCGTTTAGTAAAATCTGGGTAAATCAGAATTGGGGATGTGATCAATCGCTGCTTGAGATAGTCGAATGCTTTCTGTTGATCTTCCTTCTACAAGTACGGTACATATTTGGACAACAATTGATGGAGTGGTTTTGTGATGTTCGAGAAACCTTTGACAAATTGATGATAATATCTTGCTAATTCTAGAAATTTTCATAATTCTCTAAGGTTGATTGGAGCTGGAAAATCCTTGACTTTTTGTACTTTATTTGGATCAGATTTAACTCTGTCCTTGCCGATTACATGTCCTAGGAATTTTAACTCGGTTTTTTCAAAGAAGCACTTCTCAAAATTGAGTTTCAATCCAGCACTATGAAGGCGTTCGAAGACTTGTTGCAGGTAGAGCAGATGGTCTTCGAATATTTCGGAGAACACATTTGTGTCATCTAGGTAAACTACTACTGATTTCCAAAGGATTTCTTTGTATACTACATCCATCAGGCATTGAAATGTGGCAGGAGCATTACAAAGTCCAAAAGGCATTACGTTAAACTCAAAGTTTCTATTTCGAGTGGTAAACGCTGTTTTTTCTTTGTCTTTGGGGTCCATTTCAACTTGCCAGCAACCACTTGCTAAATCTAATGACGAGAACTATTTCTTTTTTTCTAGATTGTCCAAAATTTCCTGGATGAGGGGAGTGGGATAACTATCTCCTCGCGTGACACTATTTAGTTTTCGATAATCTACGTAGAATTGCACTTTTCCATTTTTTTTGGTGATCAAGACTACTGACAAGAACCAAGGACTTAACAATTCTTTGATTAGGCTGTTATCAAGCATCCATTGCACTTCTTGCTTAATTAGGTTATCACCAGATGGGAGTATACGGTAAGCTTATTGCTTAATTGGTCAAGCGTTTTCTGTATCAATCTGATGCTTCACGATGTCGGTGCGTCCAAACTCATTTTCGCTGGCAAAGACATTGGCATACTGATTCAGAAGGACTTTGAGTTGCATTTGTTGCAGGGTACTTAAATTTCCTAAATTCAATTTATTGATCTTTTCTGATATGAACAAGTAACTTTCTTTTGGCAAATTCCATACTTGTGAGGTAATGTCACAGAATAAGAATAATTGTGTGAAATCTGGAATGGACTGGGGTTTTTCAGGATTCTGACTATCTGCAGATATGGAACCGATAAGGGTTCTTTCGGGGATTTTAATGACATCTTCTGTCGGGTTGTGGATGGAGATTTTGAAGTGTTTATGGGCTTTGGCTAGTAGGTATAGATTAGTAACATCAGCTAGGGAACAGATTTCGGAACTGGTTTCGAATAATAGGGCTTGATCTTGGATCTTTCGATTCATTTTAAGGATGTATTGTCAGTATGGGGGAATGGAGATGATGGTGTTGGTGTGGATAAATTCTACCTGGTCACTGTCTTCTTCCATGAAATTAACCAGTACGTTTCCTCTTCTACTTGATTCAAATCCATTGATTCCTTAGGCAGTGAGGCCTAACTCTTTTCGGGTTGTTACTGGGGTTAATTGGGGTATTTTAACTAGAGGTAGGAAGATAGTTTGGGCAATCTTTTCTTGTGATTCTATTTTGTAGGGTCTGTTCAAATTGTTCTGTAGCATCACAATGATGTTTCCTGTGTAACCAGCATCGATGATTCCTCCTTTTATGTCAATTTTTTTCTTGGTTAGACTAGATCAAAAGGCAACTTGTACCATTGTACTAACAGGAATTTCTAATGCTATCTTAAGATCTATTTTTACGAGGGAATGTGGGGCTATAATGATGAGTGATTGTCCAGGATATCATAGGTCGAAATCGGCATTGGTGTCATGTGCTCTTTTGGGGCAGATTCCTTCCTCGTTGTCACTGTACCATTTTAGCTTTAGTTCTTTAGATAGGTCAGGATATGTAAGATACTGTTCTGTTTCAGTATCCTTAGTTGGATCTTAAAATGACATGTCCTTGGTGATCAATACCTCTTCTTTGGGCTCAGGTAGTTTGGTGATTAGAAACAGTATTCTTGGAGGTGGATTGAACATAAGATCACATTCATCGCAGTACTGGAAGTGACAGGGGATCAAATAGTAATCACATAGTTTGGTATTCAAATCGGCCAACCTTTGCTCCTGTTTCTCGCGAGTTGGGGCCAATTCCTGATATTAGTTCTGAAATGCGTCTGGGTTATCTGTAAAGAAATTATTCTCAGGGTAGTTGGGTTCAGTATATTCAGGCATCCAAGAGTTGTCCTTAATTTCTCGTATTTCTTTGGACATGGCACCTTTGGCCTTGGTGCTTGCCATTCTCCAGATTTTGTGGTCATCATGTGGATAACCATCTAGCCTGTTAAGTGCTTGTTTCCAAGCGTTCTCGATGGGAGTTCCCTTTCATACCCAATCATTGATTAATATAATGTATTGACAAGTCTCATCGTATGTTCCTCCTCTGCCAAGCACATCATTCCAGAGTCTTTTATCTGGCAGGATTTCACCATATGCAAGGCACAGCGTGTGGTTCCACTTGCCTTGTTGTTTTGGTCGTCCAAATCTTTCCAGTAAACAAGGCCTGCAATAGTATTTGGTGGCGGTGGGTTATTTTTCATTGTCCCTGATACATGCGCCCATAGTGGATAGTTTTTTTCCACAATCGACACATATTAGTCTTGGGGGTTGGTAAAATAAGTTTCTTTGGTCCGAAGTTACATATCCTAGTGATAACAATTGGGGTTCTTCTTCAGCTCTGCCTTTTCCTTTTTCTTTCCAGGTTGGTGGTGGGGGTAGTTCAGTTTGATAATCATCCGCCCATAAAACCTGATAGGTCTCAATAGTTGGTGGCATTAATGTGTCTTCAAATTCAATAAGGGGTTCCTTGGTACGTTGGTTTTTAAAGTGTCCGCACATAGCTGGAACTCGGGCATGCTGTCCGTTGAACATGAGTTGAAGTTTTTAGGTGTTCCAGTTGAGAGTAGTATTGGCTTTTAACAACCAGTCATTTCCTATTAGAGCTTGATATTGAATAGCTTCCATAATGAGTACTTTGGTAGGAATTTGAATTCTATTAATCTCGAAGGGGAAGTTGTCAATTTCTCCTATCGGGGTTTTTGTGTTCCCATCCACTGTAATGATCCGGGCGGTAGCGGCATGGTCTACTTGGCAACCTAGTTAGTCTATAAGCTGCTTCGTGATTATGCTACCAGTTAATCCACTATCCAGGATTAATTTAATGTCTATTTCTTCAACTCTGGCATCGGTGTATAGGGCTGTTATTGGTTTATCCTAATTGATGGCTGCTCCACTAAAAAGGCTATGTGTGTTCAAATTATCAATGTCAAAAGGAAATATGATGACTAGGGTGGTGTCTTCGGTAATAGTGGCTGGTGGAATATTGCTTTTTGTTTGCTTGGAAGGTTGGGAGATTTGTTCTATATCTCCCCCTTCCACAAGTGTAGATTTATCAAAACTCTGGTCTTCCATAAGACCAAGATAGGAAGCTTGATTCAGGTATTCAGTTGGTGTTGGTCGAGATTAGGCAGGACTGCAAGGGATTGGTCGAGATGGTCCACTGTTGGTTTGCACCTGATTGTTGTTGAGATTCCTCCATCCCTGATTATAGTCTATAGCTCAAGATCTGGATGGGCTGTAAGGGGAAGTTTAATAGTAAGGGATTGCTTGTGTCATTGGTGGTGGTTGATAATAATTCTGGGGTGGTGGTTGAGTGTACGGGACTTGTTGTGCATATAGAGGTGGTTGATTCTGAGGTATGAAATATTGGGGTACCATGTTTTGCTGATATCTGGGTTGCTGGTATTGGGTTTCCTTGATTTTGGTTCATGATCTTCCTTCTGCAGTTACGGGCAATGTGTCCAGATTTCTGGCAGTAGTAACAGTTGTAGGGATCAGATCTCCAAGGTTGTTGCTGTTGCTGATAGTTCTGTTGCTGTGGGTATTTGCTGTTGTTGTTATTTTCTCTCCATTGGGGTGGTTGGTAAGTTTCTGTAGTTCCAGCTAAGAATCCCTCAATTTTTTGAGTTAGTTTTTCACTCAATTGGGTTATCTTTGCATCGATGTCAGAGGTTCCATTAATGGCTAAATTAACAGCTTGGGTATGGTTTGCTTCTTGTTCTGCAGATTCAAAATTGCAAACGAGAGTGATGGCATCTTGTAAACTGGTCGGATGGCAGAGTCTTATGGATCTTAGAATACTACTTCACAATCCTTTAATGAATTGATTAAGAACTTGCACCACGGTATAGTAGTCCTTTTCGATAGCTAATATTTGACGCAGGATTTGATTGAATTGTCCAAGATAAGTAGTTACTGCTTTGTGATCTTTTTGTTTAATTATGCTGAATTGATTCTGCAATCGGATTAACGTATTGGGGTCACAGAAGTATTGCAAAAATGCGAGTTTAAACTCAGTAAAAGAGATAGGCTTCTCTGCCAAGCTCTGGTACCACAAATCGGCAGTTTCGGTCAGAAAGAATGGCAGTGCCTGAACTGTATGGTCATCGTTCCAACCATTAGCAGTAATTGCTTTCTTGGCATCTACGATCTAAGAATATGCGTTATCTTTTTTACTGAGAATTTTTCCAATTTAATAATATCCCAGTAAGTCATGATCTGGTTAATGGGTGGGGTGTTACTGGTTATGTTTAAAGGGATTGGTGTCTGCGTATTCGAGTGTTCTCCAGGTGCTAATGCTGGTTGCTTTCTTTTGTCGTTTGAACCAATAGGTTGTAAAATAGCTGTTTCTTCCATCAGGGGAGATGCTGATTCTGCTAGGTTTTGTGCTGGTGGCTGTTCTCAAGTTGACGGGTTTCTTTCTGTTTGACTGGCTGCTGGGATAAGATTTCCAAACAGCGATCCATATTTTCTTAGTGATTTGGTCCAACTGTGTTGATTTCAAGGGTGTGAATTTCCAGGAGTTCATGGTGTTTCTGACTGGGTTTCCAGGGGTGGGTTGAATACAATTCTACTTTGGGGTGTCTGATGGTATGATAGAGTTGTTGGGGAGAGGACTCTTGGTTTCTTGTTTACCGTGGACTTGGCTTGGACAGTTACGGGATTGTTGGATTCGTTTTTGTATTCTTTAGGATCGGATTCCACTGGTTGTTGTACTTGAGGGAATTGTTGTGCCACATAATATTTAATGTCTGTATCAATTATGTACAGAGTTTCAGCAATTGCTCGGGTAGTCGTGGCTGTTGAGTACCCTAGTAAACTTTGATAGATTTGTTCTCCAAGTCTTTCTGTATCAGTTGTGCAGCCTAACAAGCAGTCAATTTTTGCGTTGATATAGTTACAAAAATCACTTTCTGCATAAGTGGTTCTTGCTGATATTTCTAGATCTTTTCGAAAGTATTGAAATAGTGCTTTTCCGTACAAGGAGTGGTCCTTTCCTATTGTTCCAATAGTCGCCACTTTTATATATTTTTGGGGGTGCTCTGTCTCTGTGGATTTATAACCTCACAGAGAGCACCAAATGTTATGGGTAAACTTGGTAGGTATGGGAAATAGTAACGTTTGGTGCTCTCAATTATTGATGATGCATCTTCCGTGTAATTCTGTTGGCTTAGTCTTGATTATCAGTTTCTGAAGATCTATTCTTGGATGTGAATTTTACCTGTTGAGTTCTTTGGTTATAAGGCACAGAGTTTGTCTTTTATCGATTGCAACATTTTTTTGTAAATGTGAGCTTTTTTCTCCAAGCTAATGAGTGCAGTTGTTAGAGTCTGGTATTGTCTTTTTGCCCTTCTGATAAGCTAACAAGATAATGTTAATATCCAAAACTTAGGGGGAGCTTCCCTCTTTTACCAGGTTATCATGAAGTCTATTCCCAGATAGTCAATTTTACTATGTTGCTGCTCCACAAAAAATAAGACAGAAAAAAAAAGAAAAAGAAAAAGAAAAGAAAAGAAAAGAAAAGAAAAGAAAAAAGAGAAAAGATAAATTAGTATCGTCAATCGCCATGATCAAGAGCAATTGGTCCAAATTGTTAATAAATTTGAGGTGGTTATGCTAAGAGCATCTGTTCTAAAATGGAGGTACGAGACAAGGGTTAATTCATGTAAATTTCATGAAGTTCGAGAACATGAATTTGTGATTCTGATTTTTTTTAATAATTGATTTATTTTAAGAGATGAAATAGGGAAGATAATAAAAGATAAAGGAGTATGGATATTTTAATTTCTGGTCTAGAGATTTGTATCTATTTTTTCTTCTTTGTCTTTTCTCACTTTTACAACTACTTGCTTTTATACATTCTTTTGGTTTTACAGGATTGCTTTTAATTGTCTCGCTATCACTAGCTATTGCTTTGTTGTTTCTGTTATTGCTTCGTTTTTCTATGTTATTGCTAGTTATCCTATGTTATAACACATTATCTGACATTATTACATGTTATTCTGTGTTATCCTGTATTATAACACATTATCCTACATTATTGCGCGCTATTCTGTGTTATCCTGCGTTATAACACGTTATCCAACATTATAATGCATTATCCAACATTATTGCGCATTATTCTGTGTTATGTCATGTTTTGGTCACGTTTCTTTATAACTTTGGATTGGTTTTTCTACTCGGATAACAGCGTACAGTCTCTGTTAATGTCCCAATTGGAATTTCCTTCAACATCACAGTCCAATTTGAATGTCCAGATGATCTTTTAAGATCAGTGTTTATCAAGATCTTTGTTTTTTTAGCCTTTTTTAAAGCCTGCGCCAAACTTAATTCAGAAGTGAATGTCACTCTGATGATCCCAGCAAATTTTGAGAGTTTAGATTTATCATACTGAATTGTAAAAACTTCTTTCAAAAAACTTAAGACTCTTTTTAGGAATTTGAGATAAAGGAGAGAAAGAAGTTATTTTTTTTTTTAAAAACATATAATTAAAAAGAATAAAATAAACCAAATTTATTAAAAAATAATAATAAAAGTTTTAATACAACAAAACAAAACTATACAACATATAAATTAAAATAATTAGCAGTAATTTGAAGTTGTGTTTACTTTTTAACATATTTGTTATACAAATTTTTTAATATTATTACAAATTACAAAGATTTGGTTTATATATAATAAGAATATAAATTATGTTTTTTGTATAATGATTATTTATTATATAATTTAAGATAATAGTTAAATTATAATTTGTTAAAACATAAAAAAAATAATAATAATTACAATATTTGCATAATATTTTATTTAATATTAATTAATTTATAATTAATTATTATTTTTAATTAAAATAAATATATTAAATAATTTAAATTATATTTTATTAAAAACTATATATTAACAAATAATTACATTATTATTAAATAACCAAATTTTTATTTTCTTCAAAAAGATTTCCTTTCATTTCAACTTCCCAAATCTCTTCAATTTTTTTTATTCTTTCAACATTTAAAAATGGTAAATTTAACCAAGAAGATAAAAGTACCATTCCTTCTTCTTTGGTATTTATTTGAACCAATGAATCAACAATTTTTTTTTTCAAAATCATTTCTTCATTAAACATAGTTTGAATTTCTTCAATTTGGTTAACTGTAATTTTGTAATGTGAGAATATTTATAAATAGAAGAAAAAAGTTTTTAGAAAAAAAAATTCAAAAATTCAAAATCTTCTTACCAAAAATTTTCAATGGACAGGTTAGAAAAAGTGGGGTATAATTGAAAAAATTGATACCTAAAGTTCTTATGGTTTCTTGGTGAAGAATTTCTAGTTGTTTCTTTTGTTGATTTATTTTTAAAGATTGCATTTCCTAAAAATTATTAGCATTCATAAAAAATTTAATTTCACAAAGAATTTTAGTGTGACTAATTTTACAGAGAAAAGTAAAATTTTTTTTACCATTTTCTGAAAGATTTTCACGAGTAATTGTGATAATTCTGCGACTTGAGTATTTAATTTTTTTTCAAAACATTTTTTCAAATTCGAAAATTGTGATAATTCCAGAGGCCAAAGTTCAGGATGGTCAACATAACTATACAGTTATCAAGAAATTAAGTAGACAATCTTAATTGGAGTAATTTAATAATTTCTTAAGGTATTTTTTTTTTTACCGCTCTTGGAGTCTCGTGTTAACCAAAGAATTTGCAATAGTTAAGCTATCATTATTCAATTCCTTCCAAATTTGATGTGCAGTTTTGAAATCATTTAATATCGGCGCGAGGCGACGCTTTACAGTTGATGGCTGTACCATGATTTAAGAGGGTCGGAATTTTTTTTCAATTATGAGACATCATTATTGCTAAATTTTACTAAAAAACCATACATTTCAATTACACAAAGCTGATTGGGTGGCTGAAATAAATTATAGTTCAGTATTGCATATCGTTTGGTAAGCTGATTTTGTGTTACTTTTTAAACCAATTATAAAGAAAGGTTGCAGAGGTTAAGCCTGAAAACTTTCATACCAACTTTTTTGTTAAAAAACCACCACCACACCTCCTCTCAAAGCTATTTTCCTTTTTCTAGATTATATATATATATATAAAGCGATGGCAGACCCAACTACACATTCTGTCCTTGAACAAGGTGCTACAACCGTTTCTGGGAACGCAAATAGTGCCACTGGCTCTACATCACCACAATTACCAGCTCAGCACACACAACAACTTCAACAGCAACAAGTTCAGAACCAACAATTTATGAGTCAGGTTCGTTTAGCTCAAATAAAATACTGAAAGCTTTGCCTTTTTCATTTTACTCGAAGAAACTTAATCTATTATTTTATAAAATAGTTTTGGAATCAACAGATATCGACGGCACAACAATTTGAAAGTGATTTCAAGAACCACCCGCTTCCACTAGCTAGAATAAAAAAAGTTATGAAGAGTGATCAAGACGTAAAGGTAAATTAAAATTGGTAAAAAATTTCAATTTCAAAGTTTCTCACTATAATTTTGAAAATTGAGTCTCACCCATCAAAATTTGTCATTAACAAACTCCGTACCCAACTCTCTAGATGATTAGTGCCGAGGCGCCTATTCTTTTTTCTAAAGCGTGTGAAATTTTCATTTCAGAGATCACAATGCGAGCTTGGATTCATGCAGAAGAAAATAAACGTCGTACACTTCAACGGAGTGATGTAGCTTCAGCTGTCAGCAGATCGGATCAATTTGATTTCCTTATAGATATTGTTCCTCGAGAAGAAGTTTCCAAAGTGGTAAGAAGACCAAAAGAGGAAGCAGTCGGAGTAAGTTTCTTTTGAATTAATTGGTCTTTTCCATCATTTATAATTTAACGTTTTTTTAACATAATGAAAAAACTAAAAATTTGATTTTTTTTTATGAAACCTAAGCAACCCGAACAAATTTATGATCAAAATGTACTGGCTTATTATCAAAGTCCCGCTACGGTTCAATATCCCCCTGTTCCCGATCCTTCTTACTATCCTGTAGCTCTTTCATTCCGCCCCTTATAAGAATTCCTTTTTTTAATATTAATATGAAATTTAATTGAGTGAGTCATTTATTTATTCGAGTTTTCTAGTTTCTCCCAAATTCCTCAAGATTTCCAGCTCAAAGTGAATAGAATCACTGCTGAGACCTCACTTTCCCCACAAACTCGAACATTTTGTCAACAGTGGGATCCATCACTCTTCCAAGAAGTAGAAATTCATTGACTTTTCGAAATTCCAATCAAAGAAAAGGTGAACCTTCCCCAAAATTTCGACCTCTTTATTGCTTGAGCATAATAAATGGAAATGGAAACCAAGTTACTCGATTTTTACACAATAAAATTAGATCATTCTAGCATTTATAATCAACTTCCTCCCAATCGTCACAATCATTGCATCATGAAGGAAGACTCTCCAAAAAAGTTTTCTTTTTCGGTATTCGTCGAAGGACTACACAATGAATTACAAATTTACCTCGGAAATATATACAATTTCAATTAATAAATTACATTAAAGATTTTGATAATGATCTAAATAAAAATTTATATATTAAAATTTCTGCAAACTTAATTTAATCTAATAGTTAGATTTTTTTTTGTTTTATTATTATTATTTTTTTTGATTAAAGACGCGTTCTTAAGTAATATTATGACTTTATGGGTTTCGTTTTAAAGTGGTACATGAATTCCTGTTTTTGGGCGTATTGCCATTTTTTAAACAAAATAAAATTTATATTGATTCCCAACTTTTTTTCATTCATAACATTTTTTTCCATTAATGCCTTGTCCGATATAATTTAAATAGGTTTGCACAATTTGGGTGTCTAGTTCATGATAATAAGTAATTTTAGCAATGGATTTCGGATCCAAATCTAGTACATTGATTTTGTAATGAAAATCTTGGTGGAAGGAATCTGGGATTGTCATTTCTTCAAACGTTTTTGAACTGTCAGTGGTTAAGGAAGAAGGGGTGATTGTAACGTGTTTGATATTTTCTTTGAATAATTTGTGGTCATCTTTGAGTTTGGGGAAAAATTTTGAATCTTTTCCAAGAGATTTCTGAAAAGTAAACATAATTGAACAATCTTTTATAGTTGTAGAAAGAAGAAATTCGTAGATACGTTGCGGAATATCGATTTCACTGATCGCATTATTTTGTTGTAACGAAGGAAGGGTAGATAAGGCTATGTCGGACATATCGAAAATTAAAAAGAATAGAGAAAATGAACTTGATGATTACAATGTATTTTTAAAATGATCAAAAAATAAAATAAAATAAAATAAAATAAAATAAAATAAAATAAAAAAATAAAAAAAAAGATTACCAATGATCCCTGAATTATGTGATATATCATCATCCAAATGAGAATTGAATCTTTTCAAATAATTTTCAACGGTATTTTTCCAATCATCTAATTCTGGTTCTTTTTGAAGAAATTCTGATATAGTTCCTAAATTTGAAAAAGATAAAAGTTTTATAATTCCTTCAATATCCAATTCGTCCAAGGTCTTTTGCAAATTTTTCAATCTCGAGAATAAGATTTGTTCTTGAATTATTGTTTGAGTGAGTAATCTAATTAATCCTTCTCGTGTCCTATTCAAAATTATGAATATCTGAGCTGGTGATAGTTTAGCTTTTTTGAAATGGTTATAATGATTTTAAAAAATTGGATACCTTGATTGAGTATTGGTTATATCTGAAAATTCAAGATTTTCAGGGTTCGAAGAGAAGAATTCATGTAATTCCATCAACCAATTATTCTAATAATAATAATAATAATAATAATAATAACAATAAAAATAAAAATAAAAATAATAATAATAATAATAATAATAATAATAATAATAATAATAATAATAATAATAATAATAATAATAAAAAGAAGTTTTTTAATTAATTTTTGAAAATTCTCTATTAAATTCGATCATAAAAAGCAAAAGCAAAAGAAAAAATACCTCTTCTAAATTAAGTTCTCTCCCATCCTTGAACACCTTAAAATTATTTCCTGGTGTAATAATCAATTCATTCAATGATTTTATCAATCTAGTTTTCTCCAATGAAAATAAATCTAATGGACAATAATCTGTTAATTTTTTTAATTTTTTTTGTTTCTTTGAATTTTTCAAATGTTTGTGCATGCAAAAACGACAAGTTTCTCGTTTGATCGAATTTGATTCAGAGATATAAGATGAACTTGGTAGGAATGCCCATTTTGGCTTAAAAAATGAAAATGAAAATAAAAATGAAAATGAAAATAATTTATAGATTTAAATGATACTGTCTTGATATATGAGAATTTTTTTTTTTTTTTTGATAAAATAAATCAAATACCTTGATCTCGATTGATATCGTGGTGGTTGGCTGGTTTATAGATGATGAATCAGGTACATATAATAATGTCATCTTTGTATGATCCATACTTATGATCATGTAAGGTTGTGTGATATCAATATCTTTGATGATTCGTCCTATTGGTCGAAATGGCCTGATTGATTGGGAGATCTCTCTTAAGAAATTAGGAATAGTTTTTACTAACATCTAATTTCCATTTTTTTTTTAATTTCAACAGATTAACAAAAAACAAAAAACAAAAAACAAAAAAAACAAAAAAACCAAAAAAAAGTTTTATTATAAATTTCCTACCAAGCTACCAATATATTCTCGGCCGATCAACGGTGCCATTATATTTTGAATGTAGGATACTGTAAAAGTTTGTGGATCCGGGTTTATAATTTTTGATGTGGAATGAAAAGTCGTGATTTCCTTGTCATCATTTAACAAATTTGATGATTTTCTTAATCGAAGGACTGTGGACGACTTGTTTATTTAAATTGTAAGATGATATTTTAGGATAAAATTGTAAAATTCATTACTTTTTATTCATTTTTTTTTTCATAATTTCAAATATTTATTTAAATTGGGAGTTTAATTTTTTTTTTTTACAAAATTCTTATTTGATCCAATATAAGCCAAAATGATGTTTGCATTGCCTTCTCCCTTGTAAGTCCATGATTTTGGCTCAAAAAATTCTTGCGGAATAGAATCAAAATAAAGTGATACTGTCTTATTGCTCATCTCTCCTCTTTCTCAAGATTTCTTTGATCATTTTAAATTTTAATCTAGATTTTTTCTTTTGTATATGACGTCATTTATTCTCACATCACTCGTACCGTAAAGTCCCGAAAATAAGTAACCCCATCAAGTCATCAATTTTTGTACCAAATTTTGAGGGGTTCAGGACTTTACTGTAAAGCAACCCCCCTCAAAATTCGGTTGTAATATGGGGCGTGCTGCAACAAAACCAGACAAAGTGAACTTATGATATCATCTATTATTTTTTTATTTAAAAAAAATACTGTCATGCTGTTATTATCATGGTTACTAACACAGTAGGAATCAATTTGGTGATATTCGACTTAATTGCTTTCTCTCTCTTTCTCCAAACTGTTGCCTAGTTTGTTCCAGTTTCAGTTTTTAGCATTTCATCAACCTTGATCAATAGCATTGATATCATTGGGATATTGGTTTGGTTGAAGGAGTTCAATATAATACTAGAAACTTTGCCCAACAGGAATTACTCCTGTGGCTTGGCGATTTGTTTTTAAGTGACGTTGCCTATGAACCGTGAAAATTCACAACTATATACAATGTCGAAAAGTTCTATCTCGTATTTCCGTATTATCCCCGCAAAAGATTATAGTTTTATCGGGTATTACACATACCGCCGACAACAAGACGACTTCAGTTCCTCGTTTCAAAGGGAAGCTAGCAAACTTTTAAAAAATCTGGAGGAACTTCAAAATGACGACTCGGAAGAAATAAAGGCGGCTGCTACTGAGCTCCGACAGAAGTTCAAGGTAAGATTTTGAGTTATCGTCTACGTTGCACTTGGTTGGGGGCTCCATACGGGTTATCCGGCTAGGAGGGTTATATTGCGCTCTGACCCTCTTGCACGTCGTATATCGCAAGTCTGGTTCAAAACCGATTTGTGCACACAACTACGGTGGGCATCTGGCGGTTGCCCACCTTATGGTCTGGCTGTCCGTTGGTGCTCGTTGTTGTCAGCCTCCAGCCCAATGCCAATTTATTCCCCTATACTACTTCTCTGGTGTACATACTTACGTACCTCTCTTTATTACCAACAACTATGGAGGACCATCGTCGTCAATATCTAAAGGTCCGGCTCTTTTGGGATGATATTGAATCAACTCTCATGGGTTCCGGACTGGAATCTGACAAGGTTTATCGCGTCTACAGCTTTTCTTGTCTCTGTAGTAATTCAGTGCTCTGGTATTATTACTTCTGCGTAGCTAATAATTCCTTGTGTCGCAGATGAACATAGCTCGCACGATAGCTCGGGGGACCACTACAGCGGTCACGACAGTGTTGGAAGATGCCAACAATAAACTGGTCTGAATAATTCTAATGGCGATGTTAATGTGTAGGTCAATCTTGTGCACAATTCTCATCATATCCACTTATAGAAATCTGGTACAAAACGTTCCCTGGATACGATTGAAGACAGCCAAGAATGCTGTGGCTTGCATTCATCTGAGGACGGTAAAGGCATGGCTTGTAATGATATTTTTCATGTTCACGAAGTGGAATTAGAGACTTCCAAAACTGTAAGGGCTCAAGAGTTGATTTTAATCCAAACCAATGTCACTTGGAATTTACCGATGTCCGCACAAATCAGTCTGTTCAAGTAGACGATACCATCTCGCTCAAATGGGAGTTTGATTTGCCGATGCCATCTTGGTTGACCAAAGCTGCCAAACTCAGATCCAATACCCCTCAGTCAGAAGCAGCGACAAAGTAAATACCGATTGTTTTGCTTTTTGTGCCTTGTCTGGTGAACCCTTATGTAATTTTCTATTCTTACAATAGGGCGTTGTGTTGGAGGATTATTGACGTATCAGATTCAGCCATTGTTTCCGAATTCTCTTCTTCGGAATTTGAAGAATTGAATGCCGTGTTTGCTTCCGCACTCAACAATGGGAACCCGAAGGAGGATTTGATGGTGGTGGAAACTTTGCCAGAGAGCTATCTGCAAATGCTTGGCAAGGTAAAACGATGATGTTTAAAACCTACCGTATTTTTTCTTACTCTTCGCTAATAATACATTTTGAATTTAGCTCGATTCGAATCAACTGAAATCAATTGGTAATCTCGTGAAGATTGAAGGGATCCGGGGAGCTCTATGTGAAGCCCAAAAACTTGTGGGGACCAAAAAAAAGGACCAGATTTTGTTCGAAGATGAGGTGTCAACTTCACCATCTCCAGCTGATATGAAAGAGGAGGACTGTACACATGACGATGTCGGATATATTTTTGAACTTCTCCGTTATACGTATGTTTGTCATTTTACAGTACATTGTACACTCATGGATACGCGTAATTTTGATTTAAAGTTTTATACACCCAATAGGTGCGAATGGATCTCGGAATCAGTTGCATCACGCCATAATTCTGAACGGGATATAGATATGTTTGTCAAATCTCATATCTTCTCTTGTCTAAAGGGTGTCGCTGATCAACACTTGTAAGCACTATCTTCTTCCTGCGGGTTTGCTTGATCTTCGTAATTAGCTTCTTGTTCATATCATTGACCGGATTAGTGGGGAAATGGTATCCCGAGCGTCACGTAATCGCAAAGCGAGTGCTTTGGATTCCCCCGACAACGCAGAAGGATTTCATGTAGACTGGATGTTTACGGTATGCTCGCTTAATATACCATTATTATTATTGGTAATGTTCGGATTACTAACAGCTACTTTTTGACAGCGGCACGATCTTTCCAACAAATCATGGGGACAGGAATTTTCTATGTGCGAACGTGCCGGGTCCAAACCCGATAACAAAGCGAAGATTGATTCCGACACTTTGAAACTTCAAAAAACGTTACGAGACATGCACAAAGCACTTCTAAAGGACATTTCCACAGCGGGCGGTGGAGCGGTTACAAAACCAGTGCTTAAAGCATTCACCAAGCTAATAATGCCTGGATTTGTTTCTTCCTTTTTTTTCATCCGCGTAATTCTGGTCGTTTACGTTGGTGCTGGCTTCTACGCGTCACGGCAAATGGCTGAATTCAACATACCAACTACTTACGACCAACTTGAGGGCTTTATCGACGTTGCGCGTGCAATGTTGCGAACTAAAGTTGGTAACATTTCGTATCTTTCTTTTTTTCATCCGTTCGGAATATCACTCACCCATATTCTTTCCTTGAACAGAACATCATGCGTAACACTATTTCGTGGTTCAAGGCGATAAAAGCGAGGGCTGAGCGGGAACAATTCGAATCAGCAAGAATACAGGTGGACAATGGCCCACCAGAGTTTGCCACACCAAGCAAAAAACGGATTTCAAGGAAGGTGAGTTTTGTTCTGTGTCTCACACAACTTTCAATGTGCCGAAAGTGTTCTTAATTGCCTTCTGCACACTTTCCCAAGTTGTCAACGGAAACCACATCGAAGCCGAGCTTATTTGCAGACGAAGAGAAGAATCCTTTTCTCTAAGTGACAAGGGAAAAATTACGCATGTATTCTTGGGGGGTGGGTTGACGAGGCGGAAACAGCATCATTGAACAAATGCAGAAGATATTTGCAACCCTATTTAGCTTTGTTGGAAGTAATAAAAACTAGATATATACGACTATCTACTATATGAAACTAATTTACATTAGATCCACTATGGAACCGAAAAACTACAGTGCTATTAGAAGCATTTTGAAAAAAGAGCGGGGTGAAAAAATTGCCCCATACATTTTCAAACTACTTGACATCAAAGCTATTCAAGAATATTTGGATAAAGAGAGAATTACCTACGAAATCTACCAACAATTAGACAGTTCTAATAGAAGCATAAATCCATCTTACGAAGAAGATATTTCTGGACGAAGTCAGGAATTAAATTCTAAGAAGCGAGAATTACAAGAAACATCTGACGGATCAAGGAAAAAACGAAAATATAATTAGTAAAAGTACGCATTTATATAGGGATAGTCCTATGTATTCTTTAATACACGTGGAAGAAATTTTACAAAACCGGACAAACTGTGCGTAATATATATATAAAATATATATATATGGTAGACGACATAATTATGAATGAATACGAAAAAGCTCTCTATTTCCTGGGAGTAGGATGTGGTTGCGGTTGCTCACCCAAGTTGCCCAAGGAAGAATTTGCCAAACTGCGGGAAGATTTTCAAGCGCTAACAAAACCCGAACAAGACATCTTTTTAGTGGCCCAACTCAAGACCATGGATGGAGGAGTGACCAATACTAGCCGTCGTCTTAAAAAGAAAGCTCGCGTCAATAAGAGAACTGTCTACTGCTGAAATCGTAGCACTCCAATTTGCCAAAAAACTTACCTCAATATGCTTGGCATTGGCCGCAATTATTTTGAAAACATTCGAAATCATTTGTTAAAGAATGGTCTTCTACCGCGGGTCCATGGTAATGTAAAAAGAATGCCACAGTGAAAATCCAGGATGGTTATCAATATTGATGTTGCTACTGCCGTCAAGAATTTTTTGCTAAATTATGCCGAAGTTCACGGCTTACCTAGCCCAGTAAGAAATGTTAATCGAGTCACCCTATCAATTATCTTTCTACCGGCAGAAATGAGCTACAGGTCTGTTCACCGGGATTTTTTAGCCGGCCTGGAGGATAATAATAAATTGCATAACCTCAAGTATGATGCATTCTGCAAATTATGGCACCAGTTAACCCCGTATATTCAAATCATGAGTCCGAGGACCGATTTATGCGATACTTGCCAGCATTTGCGAAATGACTTACAGTTCAAAGCTCGTAAAGAGGAAGAGGCCCAAGATTTATTAAAGAAATATAAAGAGCATCTGGCCAAAGCCAAACTAGAGAGAAATTATTATAACAAAAATACCAAGTTGGCAGAAGAGCAAAAAAAACTCGTCGATCAAAATTATTCTGTACTGAAAGACAAAGCACCATACTGCAGCATTGACGCGGTGGCCCATTACAGTTACGACTGAGCCCAAAACGTCCATGTGCCTCATTCAGACCAACAAATTGGTAAGGTGTATTATCTTAGTGCTCGTAAAGTGCACCTATTTGGTATCCAGGATGAAGCAGTACGAGAGCAAATTAATTATGTGCTGGATGAGAATGAACTGCTTGGAAAAGGTCCTAATGGCACCCTTAGTCTAGTCTTTGATGGAATAAAGCAATTAAATAAGGGTGAAAAGCACTTAAAAATCACTTGTGATAATGCAGGCGGACAAAACAAAAACAATACCACTCTTTGGTTTTACCTGTACCTGGTAATTGCTGATTATTATGAAAGTATTAAATTGAACTTCATGGTTCCAGGCCATACTAAATTCAAATGTGATGGTAGTTTTGGTCTGATCAAAAGACTCTATCGCAAAACCACAGTAGATTGTGTTGATCACATTGTAGATGTAGTGAAAAAGTCTAGCATTACTGGACTAAATAAAGCTTGGTGTTATAATGGTAGCAAGGGCTTTCAATATTTTGATATCCTGAGTAGTTTGGAAATTCACTTCAAGAAGTTGCTTGGCTTGCAAAAGTTTCAGCACTTTCTTTTTACTAGTGCTAAGCTGGGTGTTGTCAAAGCTCAAGAATTTGCTAATGGACCTTTCCAGGAATTCAAACTGTTAAAAATAGGCAAATCGGAGGCTTCAACAGTTATAGAAAAAATCAAGGCCCTGTCATTTCTGGAGCTGGTACCTCCTCCTATGGAGCTGAAACGCCAAGAATACCTCTATCACCACGTTCGCCCATTTGTCCGAGATGAATTTAAGGATACTACTTGTCCAAGACCAACCTATAATGACAATGAATAAATCGTCACTCGATGTTGTTAAGTCTAGGTTGTTTTTCACAAATATTGCTGTCTTTCCCCGCTTTTCAAAGTAAAATTATTTATATACTTAATAAAAATAAACCATGGTAAATATTCTAGAAACACTACAGCAAGCAAACAAAGAATTATTAAACGAAATAGAAACATTGAAAAAGCAACTAGCTGATAAAGACCAAGCAATCAGCAAACTAAAAGAAAGATTTAGTGTTAATGAAAATAATATTTTAACCGAAGAGGAAATAAGAGAAGTAATTGGTAGTTTAAACCGGAATCCAAATGAATCACATATAAGAGCAGTTACAGATTATTTTTGACTTCGCCCTCGTGAATTACAACACTTAGGAGACAAAGGGTTTAGAAAAAGCTTTGTTCGTCTTATTTACATGCATCACAATTCAATGTCTTGATGAGCAAAAGAGAATAAAGAAGTTAAGAGTTTACAAATCGAGAAGAATGAATTAACTGAGAAGAATGAGTAATTAGATAAAAAGAATGCTATTTTAGAAAAGAATATTGTTGATTTAGAAGTGAAACAAAAAGATCTAGAATTAGAACAAAAAAATCATTTGGAATTTGTTGATGTATCTGAAGAATGGCATAAACGAAGGGTGTTTGAAATGAAAATGCTAAAGGATGGTTTTATAACAGACTTGAGATTGAAAATACACGAATTAGAAAAGATTTTAATAGCCAAGGATGAGAAGTTAGTTGAATTAACTAAACTAATTGAGCCTAAACCTAAGAAATTTCAACAAATTAAAAAGTTAGTAAATACAACAAAAGAAAAAGCTCATGAATTTAAGGAAAAGGTTCAAGAGAAGTTTCATGCTTATATTTTACAAAAGAATAAGTAATTTATGAAATTAGAATATAGAGTTCTTGAAGTAGCAGAAGGAGATAAGCAAGATTGTAATTATTGTTTGTTAAATTTTCAGGCTGAGATTGGTTTTGATCTTAATATTAGTACTCATGAAATAATGGCTAATAATAAAGAAGGTGACTGTGTTGATATTGCCTATATCTGTGCTACTTGTAAAGAGGGTTTGGAAAACAATATTCTTCCTTATTGTGAAAAGTGTGGTAAATTGATGAGGAATAGGAGAGGTTGTTTTTGTGAGTTGCTTAAAGATAAACCTGCTCAACCATTTTCTGAAAATACTTTAATTGCTCAGTCTTTCACTTCTCGTTTAGAAAATAAAACCAAAGAATTAGAGAAAGAATTACTTGCTACTAAAGAAGCATTAAAAATCGAAAGAGAAGAAATTGCTAAGTTTCATGAAAAGTCTGAGGAGTGAAATAAAAGGCAAAAGCAAGAATTGTCACATAGAATAAAAGAGTTAGAGGCGGAAGTAAAAAGATTAAAAAAACAAACTCCTCAAGACCTGATTAACGAAATAGAATCTTATAAGGAAGAAGTTGCTTGATTAAAAACTCGGTTAGAAAAATTGAATTCTCAACAGAGCACTCAAATTGAGGTTAGAAAGTGACCTTGATTGAAATAAGAAAGTTACTGAAGATTGAAGAATTCATTCCAACATTGAATCATTCGAGCCTGAGTGACGTTAAATGTTCACTTTGTCTGGTTTTGTTGCAGCACGCCCCATATATGCTTATGTTCTTTTAAATTTTACAAAGAGTAGGAAAAAGGGTCATGCCTGTTTCGTAAAGGCTAGAAATTTTAATTCTTACTAATAATATTTTCTTAAGCTATTTTTATGATCAATAGTTAGTTAGTTAGTTAGTTTGTTAGTTTCGATATTTTTCTAGTATAGCTTGATGAAATTTGCGAATTCTCATACAAAAATCATCAAACAATTCTTCTGGAGGTAAAAAGGTACTTCGAAAATGCCATATGCCATCCTTTTGACCGAATCCACTTCCGGGTACCACGCAAACACCAGTTGCATTTAACATAGCAAGACAATAAAATTCGTCTGGTTGTTTATTTCCCTCGCGTGCTGCGGCAATTAGTTTCTGGGGTAGAGAAATTTTTGGAAAGAGATACAAGGACCCCTAAAAAAGACCCAAAGTTGTAAATATTGAGAGAAAGTGTAAACGTAGAATATGACGTAGAAAAGTCAACAATACCTGAGCATCATTACACGTGACGCCTTCTAATTGATTAAACAAGTTGGCCAATTTTCTACTTCTTCGTCTTAGACTTTCAAAAATTGAAGTATATTCTTTATTATATAATTCATAACTGGGATCCCCAAGCCTTGGTGGTCGAACCATCAAATCTACCATAATCTGTCCTTGAACATTAGGACACAAACTAACGGAGGCAATCTTATATATCTGTGAAACCACCTTAAGATCGATTCCTGTACATTCAAAGTATCCCCCGCGACGCCCACACTCTCCAATCATACCCTTAGACACGGAATGGAAAGAAAAAAGTTCAAAATTTTTATAAATTTCCCCCATTGAGGAAAGAACTTTTTTGAAGGAGTGAAATGGTCTGGTAGAAGGTTCATAAATGTTTGTTTGATAAACTTCATCTGCGAGTAAAATGACGCGTTCATTGTGACAAAAATCAATAATTTCTTTCATATTTTCTTCAGAAAGACATTGACCAGTCGGGTTTCCTGGATTAATAATGACCAATGCACGAACATCAGTTCCATCTGCACGTGCCTTTCTTATAGAAGAAGAAAGTTCATTTATGTCAAGTCCCCAGTCCTCTTCTTCAATTAAATAATAAGGTACAGGTTTTGCGTTGTATAATGATAATGTTGCGGTGTATAGAGGATACTGTGGAATAGGAATCATAATACCGACGTTTGGATGGCCAATAATTGTTTGAATTATGGTTTGAACCCCAGATGAGGCACCTTGTGTGAGAAATATAACCTCGGGATCCGAGGGAAACCCATCCCGTTCTAGATTGACAATTAAAATTAAGTTTAAATTCATTTTAGTTGATTGATAAAATTAATTATTTAACCTTCAATGAATTTTGCCACGTCCTGCCGGATGTATGATATTCCTTGTGAATGCGAGTAAGCACCAACACTACCCACATATTTCAATAATGTCCTTGCACGTTCTATAGCATCTTCGGGGAATAAAGCTTTAACTTTTTCCTTATTTTCCGTTAACAAGAGATCCGGGTATTCGACGAGAGACGCGACCTAGGATGGTAAAATTTGTATGAGATAAAATTTTATCTCAAGTTATGAAATCTGCAATATACAAAGGATCATGCCCACCTGACGAAAGAATGTGATTGGTGGTTGAGAAAGTTGCTGTGGGTTACCGATATTACAATTGACAACATTTTCAAATGGGAAACGTCCTTTCCCAAATTTCTCAATTTCTGTCTTAATTTGTTCCGCACGAATGGCTAATTCACCTCGTACCGCATATTCAACTTGTTTGATTTGAGGGTTAATTTTCTCGTAAGTGAGAATTTTACCTTTTACAAAGATAAGTAGAATATAAGTTTTAAGCAAGTTTTGTTTGAAACAGTGGGGTTCAAAAGAAAATTGATTTAAATTATAAAAATTTAAATTAGATAAAAAAAAAACCAACCTTGTGACAAAGACATTGTTGAGTAAGTAAAACGTGATATGGGATTTAGAAAATTTATCGGCCGTTTCGAAAAAGCCAAAAGACCTAAGGGAACGACTTTATACGAACTTTGAACACTAAACATTATTCCTAGTTAGAGACTTTTTTTTTCTAAAATAAGACCCTAAAGTAAAAATTTGTTTAAATCACGCCACAAAATTGCATGAAATTTTTTCCCATTATAAATCCCTAACAATACATTCAGTAATTTCTTTTGTGTTTTGTGGTTGTTGAGATTTTTTAAGATTAAATTTATATATGTTTTTTGTTTAATTATGATGAAAATCATGCATCAGGAGATAAATTTGATTGATTAGGTCAGATTTTAATTAGGGTTAACAAACAAAGAAATATGCGAGCTTAATTTCCGAGTTAGCATTCATCGCCACAACGTTAAAGATTAATAATAATAATAATAATAATATAATTATAATCATTCAAATGTCTCATCCTAACCCTCGTGGTCGTAAACCTTTACCAGAAGAGGAAGACGCTTCAAAACTTGCTTTCGGCGAAGGTTTGTTTGTGTGAAAGTGATTTTTCCTGTTGTTGTTGTTGTTGTTTTTTTCAAGATTTTCAATCGTTTAAAGAATTTTTTTATAATAGATTTTGATAGTGCAGAGTTCTTGTTCATTTCTGAAGCAGCTCTCCTTTTGGATAGAACTCCTCCTTCCCAGGCTCAAACAAGGTATTTATATTTATGATTAATATGACTTAATTATTTTTAAATGGTCTAAATAATTAACCAATTTTGAAAAGTGCTTTTCAAAAAACGCAAACATACGTAAGCACCTTCAGCAAGTTTCATAATCAAGAAGCAGTGACAGAACTTCGAAAGTAAACATGTAACTTTTTATATATATATATATATATATATATATTTTTAATTTTTAATTTTTAATTTGGGAAAAAGTTATACGATAATTTATTTTCAATCTTTTCCTAAAAAGAACATTATTGAAATATGGAATTCACAAATATGAACTTGCACAATTGGCAAACTTATGCCCTGAAGAAGTTGATGAAGTTAAGTCCTTGATTCCTAGGTAAAAAAATAAAAGGAAAAAATTTATTTATTATTTGGAAATTTATAAAAATAATTTGTAACTTATTTTTATTTATTTATTTATCTATATATCTATATATATATATATAGTTTAGCAAGGAAAAACGAAGATGAAGATATTCGTCAAATGTTGGATGAGATTGCAGCTTTGAAAAAGTATCAAACACAATGATTAAAGGTTTAAACAATTTTTCACTTGAATATTAATATGAAGTAGGATTAAAGCAATATATATACATATATAAATGTATATATATATTTTGTGAATTTCATTAATAAATATAAATAATTTAATTATTTAAAATTTAATTCAAACATTAACAAATATATAATATATTTTAATATATTTTAATTATTAAATAATTTTTATATAGATAAATATGTAATTTATAATTAAAATATTAAAAATATTATAATTGTTTATAATTACCGTATTTATAATACATTTAAAATTCTTATATATATTAAAAATCATCTTTTTGGTTTGGATTAAAGATAACAGATAGTATCACATGATTTTGTTAAAAATTTCAAGTCAACTTCTCGGGGATCAACTTTTTTATTTTTTTACTTTTGTTAGCCTTATAATTCAATCATATGTCATTGTTAAGCGTTTTGAATGCTGCTTCTTTAAAAAGCAACTCCTTTTTACTCGACTCAAATAAGAATTACTTGGGTAATGTTGGTATAACCAAAGATAACCAAAAAAATGATGCTTTAACTGAGGAGAATTCTAAGGTATGTACTTCTCAAGTAATTGACTCTTTAAAATTTATTTCACAATTCTAGAACTGGTTAAAAGCCTTATCCTCTTTTGATTTTTTGATTTTTTTTTTTAGAAGCAAGCTATCAATGCTGAGGAATTTTATCAAAATATTGTCGATTCACTTGAAATATCCGATGAGAAAGAAATAATTCAAAAAATTGATAATCAACTAGTCACTCCAAATGTAGAAACTTTGACAAAAGTTTTCTTCAATTTTGTCAAAAAAAAGGAAAAAGAGACACTTATAACTTGGTTCAAGTCGAACGGTTTGACAGACAATGAATTTATTGGACTCTTGGAAAATTATGACGATAACAAGGATAAAATTGACGAAAGTGAGGCATCATTGGATTCAAAGAAACATTCTGATACATATATTCCTCATGATTTGGAAAAATGGAAAGAGTCAAAGCTTCAAGAAATTACGAACCCTGAGCTAAAATTTCTTATAGAGGTAAATAAAAATTTTAATCATGGATTCACTTGCCTATATTTTTTTTGGTTAATTTAATAGTAAATTATTATAAATATTTTTTTGAAATATTTTTAGAAAGCCCCAAAACCTTCATTATCTTTTAATTTGATAGGAAAGATAATTAATAGATGTTTTGCACAAAGAGCAAATGGTAAACCAGATCATGAATTTTATCCATCACAAATTGTAGAATATTTGATCAGAAATAAATACCTGGTCGATAATATACTTCAAGAAGGAATCGTGAGAGCTATCATCGAACGGGAAAAATGGGTCAGTAAGTTGCGTTAATTTTACTGAATAAAAGAAGAATAAATTGAAATAGAAAATCGCAACATTTCACCTTTTTTTTTTTTTTTTTTTTTTCCCAAGGATTCCCTCGTATTGCTTTTGCGATATAATCCTGATATATCAGAAAAAGATTTAGTTTTCCTTCTTCAGTATTTTATTACACTATCAAACAATGAATTCGATAATGTCACAATTCATCACTCTCATAAAGAAGCCTTAGTCGGATCCACCTCGCCTCCCAATTTCGATTATATTCTTTCTATGGTTATACGTGCTCGACGAGACGAATTTTTAATGCAGCGACAGTTACAAACGTTAACAGTTGATGAATTATCAAAAACATTGGAAATATTATGTGAATGGATGGGCGAAATAATACATCTAAGAAGGGATCAAGAAATTAAAAATGATAATGATAATATGCAAGAATCCAAATCAAGAGGTTATGCACCGCCTTTTAATATGGTAAGAAAATCAATAACCATTCATTTTATGTGTAGAAATTTATTATGAATCTCCGGCTGTTAATTGATCCAAATTATATTTATGGAATAGGTTCTTGATTTTCTGACATTGCTAATCGATGCTCATTTTTCCACCCTAATTCTTACAAATGATCTCCATCCATTATTGCAACGTCTCCTTAAATATATTGCGACTGAGTTGTCAATAACCGAGGCTGTTCAAACTACGCTCGGTTTTCTTCGAATTTTTTATGAAGAAAAAAAGACGAAAGAACGGAAAAAAAGGCAACAATATCCGAAACGACCTCGTAGCAAGCAAAAATTGAATGGTACCCAAAAAGGTCAATGGGGATCTGAAGTAGATGTACCACAATATAGCGTTGAGATTTTAAGAGTTTTTGATGATGATTGGCTTATGGAATCAGATGATGAGGATGTTGATTATCAATTAGTTAATGGACGAAAGGCCAAAAATTAGAGGTAAAAATAGGGGTAAAAATTTTTGATATGGTAAAAAGTTTATAAGCCATTTATTGATGGTTGAACATTAACAACATCATTAGAAATATCTTTGAATTCTTATGAAATAATAAAGTGATGGCATTGAGATCATTTCAAATTCTGAGATGAAAGCTTTATCAATGGTTAGCTATAGTGTAAAAATAGCCAATCGAATTAACCTTTTTCATGGTGAATACCGTTAATCCGAAGTTTGAGTGTGATTTATACAGTTATTAATACACGTGATAAATTAGTACAAAGAATAAAAAAATTTATTGATAGCAGTTAAATTTAACAAATGATATAAAAGAGATTTTGAAATTACAATTGCATAGTTTTTATAATACTCAATTTTTCAAAATATATTTATAAACATAAAAAAAAATTTTAAACCATATTTATTATCGTATTATTATTATATTATTTAATAATAATATAATAATTTTTTTGTTAAATAATGAATATATACTTATTTATTTTTAAATCAATTATTATTAAAAAAAAAGTATTAAATAATATGATAACACAATAAAAGGATTAATTATTAAGAATATATGAATTTGAAAAATATATATATATATATATATTTTTTTTACATATAATCAGTTATTCAAATTTATTTTAAAAATTACATTAAATTAAAAACCAATAAGTTTTATTAATAATAATGTATTTTTAATAATAATAATTAGACTTATATAACTAGAGAATAAAACATTAAAATTTTTATTTTATATATAAAAATTAATTAATATCTAAGTTTTATTGATATTAATAATTTTATTTTATTTTTTAAATTATAAATTTTAAAAATATTTTTCACACTAATATTTATTATTCTAATAATAAACATTAATAAATAAAATAATATTGGTTAAAAATTATTAGTAATTATGCATTTTTAGATGAGTCATGAACTTGACAATCTCGCAGCCCTGAAATTTAGTTTTAAAGAATCATATTTACTACTCAACTTTGTTCTTTATTTAACAGTTTCAAGTTTTTTTTAATTTTTAAACCAAATTATAACTCTTTTGAATAATAATATATTCAACTCTCAACCTCTTAATAAATTGTTGAAAAAAAATTATGGTGGGTATTTCACAAACTAAATTTTCAATTTTTCGACAAATATTCGTCTTACCAACGAAAAATTATAGTCGGCACGAATTTTGGCTCAAATAATAGTGACTGGTGTTCAAATATTTGGTAAAGCTACTGTTGAGGCATGGAAACAAGCAAAAGCAAGTAAGATGATTTTTCTATAAAAAAAACTATTCTCCTTTCCTTTCCTTTCCTTTCCTTTCCTTTCTTTTCCTTTCCTTTCCTTTCTTTACCAAGTATTTTTTATGTTATAAAAGATAGGGTAAGAGGACCAAATGGCGGAAATGGTGGGTTAGGTTCCTCAACTAGTACATGGGGTGGTATTGAGTCATTAACAAGACAGACAGGAATAAGTATTGAGGAAGCATGTCAAATATTAAATATAAAGAAAGATACTATTGAAGATTTTGCAAATGTTATAAAGGTAAAAAATAATAATTTAATACAGATTTGCGATCAATTTCTTGATTTACTATTAATCGAAAATTTTCTCTTTCTTTTAAAAAATTTTGAAAAAGCAATATGAACATTTATATAAGATGAATGATAAAACTAAAGGAGGTTCATTTTATTTACAATGTAAAATTGAGCATGCAAAAGACAGAATTCGTCTCGAATTAACAGAAAAAGCAAAGATCGATGGAAAAACACCACCTTCATTTAATTCAAATGATCAATCTTCCTCACAAAATTCATCAACATCTAGTTAGTAGTATTGAAATAATACTGTTATCTTGGTTGAGGTGACTATATTGGCTTCCAGATCGAAGAAAAAAAAAAAAAAAACTAATCGAATACTTGAAAGCAGAAAATAATCTTATTAAATAGAAACAGGAAATCAACAAATGATTTAGTAGAGCTATTCAAACTTTTGGCTAACGGATATCACAAACAATTCATATTAGATGAGTATTTTTAACTTGATCGCTTCGAAATAATTACGCGTTCTTTGAAATAAGTTTCCAAATCAGTTACGTATTGCAATTATTTAAAATGTCTATAATAGGTGGAATCAGAGAACTTTTTAAGACTTTATCTATTTTGGTCAAACAAATTGCCAAAATACTTTTGCCTAGTTATTAATAATGACCCACTTTCAACTTTCTGCGACCTTATCCGGCCATGATCAGGACGTAAGTTTAATATTTTTGAAACTTCAAAAAAACCCCTCTTCTAAAAAGCATGCCATTAAGTTTGCACATTTTGACAAAAATTTCAGGTCCGTGCTGTTCGTGCCTTTTCTGATTCCATAATAGTTTCGGCAGCTCGGGATAAAACAGTAAGGCTATGGTCAAGGTTGGACACCACAAATATATTCACGGAGGCCAAAGTGTTTCTTGGGCACACCCACTTTGTAAATAGTGTTGCAATACTGGACGCTACTACTGAATACCCCAGTGGTTAGTAAATTTCTCAAAGGAAAAGAACATTGAAATTATTTTTATCAAGTAGTTTCCCCAATAATATATTATAATTGCAAAAAATCAAAAAAAAAAAAAGAGTTCTTATTTTTGTTTAATAAATTTAATTCATTTTTTGTTTCTATCTCCTTGATAAGGTCTAATCGCGACTGGAAGTAGTGATAAAACTATAAATGTATGGGATCCTGAAAATCCCCAAGATCCAATCTATTCCCTCATTGATCACAAAGATAATGTCTGTACATTAGCCGTTACTCCTTCAGGCTATATAGTTTCTGGTTCATGGGATAAGTGAGTGAGATTCTTAAAAGTGGAAGTTATTACTTAACAATTATTAAAGACATAATTTCCCATTTGAAAATTACAAATCTAAATAATTATAACTAATTTATGTCAAAGGACCGCCAAGATTTGGAAAAATTGGCAAGTTGCATATTCGCTGGTTGGTCATTCAGCCGCAGTATGGGCAATTTTGGCTATTGATGATGATGTGATATTGACAGGTATTCATGTGAGGAATGCTTTTGATTAAAGATATTAACATTGAAAATTTACTTGATTTTTTATTTACTTTTTAGGATCAGCGGATAAGTCTATTATCAAATGGAAGAGTGGAAAATGCGTTCAAACTATGAATGGACATACTGATTGTGTCCGGGGTTTGTCAATCCTCCCTGATATAGGTTTCGTGTCTTGTGGTAATGACAGGTTGGTTGATATTATTTTTCTCTTTACAAAGACGAAATTTACATCTTGTAATATATAAACTCTCCATTTCGTATTCGATAGTACTGTACGGATATGGACCCTCTCCGGACAATGCATTCAAGAATTGAACGGTCACACCTCATTTGTATATTCAGTTTTTGTACTATCAACTGGAGAAATCGTCTCCTCAGGAGAAGATCGATCTGTTAAAGTTTGGAAAGGTCTATATGCTCGTCTAATTGCTTTTTTTGCTTTTTCTGAAAATAAAAATTTCATCACATTCTTGTCGTTCGTTTGCATCAAAGATGGCATCTGTACTCAAACCATTCTCCATCCGGCTACATCTGTTTGGTGTGTATCCGGGCTGCCAAATGGTGATATTGTAAGTGGCGCCAGTGACTTCCAGATTCGTATATTTAGCCGAGCACAAGAAAGAATTGCCGACGAAAGTACTCAAAAGGTTTGTAATTTTATTTATTTCAAGGAGGTTGTCCATCTGATCGTTATGCTCAAGTACGGATCAGTCTCGATTTTCTTATCATAACACGTTTTTGCGTGTATAGGAATTCGAAGATAACCTGGCAAATCACGCAATACCAGCGTGAGTCTTAATAGATTGGATTCCTCGTTTTTTTTTTCATTTTTATTTTCATTTTAACTCATACAAGTTTCATCTTGACATAATTCCAGAAATCAAATAGGGGATGTCCAAAAAGATAAATTACCTGGGCCTGAGGCTCTTTTACAATCAGGTTTTTAATATATTACCGTAATAGAATTTTATTTTAGTTTTTTTTTTGATAACTTAAATCTTTTCTTTTATATTGAAATAGGAAATAAAGAAGGCCAGGTTTTGATGATAAAATCTGGTAATATAGTCGAAGCACACCAGGTATATCGAGAAACGCGATCTCATGTTTTTGAATAATTTCATCATTATTCATTCACATTCATTATTGATTTTTTAGTGGAGTTCTGCTAATCAGGCTTGGACTAAGGTTGGAGAAGTCGTGGATGCTGTTGGTCAAAGCAGGAAGCAATTATTCAATGGAAAAGAGTATGATTATGTCTTTGATGTAGATATCGGTGAAGGTGTTCCTCCACTAAAATTACCGTATAATGCAACCGGTATGACGAACATTGAAGACAATTTCATATCAAAATATCAAAAGAAAATTTATACAGCTCTACTCTTTTTCTTGCCACCAATCTAAAGATAACCCCTACCAGGCAGCTCAAGAATTCATATGGACTAATGAATTGCCTCAAAGTTATTTGGATCAAATAGCAGAATTTATCAACAAAAATGCCAAAGGCATTAATCTTGACTCCGGCTCGTCACAATATGCTGATCCATACACAGGTAAGGAGACCCGGTTTATAGCCTATATCCATATCAGGAAAATAAAGTTTAATGAATATTTTACGCTCTTAAGGTGCTTCAAGATATAATCCTGGCAATAATATTAATAACTCGGCTGTCCAAGTGAGTGTGAAGGAGTATATCCAGAAACATTGCATGAATTACTCGATTTTCAATATTTGAGGCTTATGTTTTTTCAACCCTCTTATCAGTCTGATCTTGTAAGGGCAGTAGATCCATGGACTCGACCAGGCACATCTACATCTTCAACTATCTCCTCTAAACCTACTACCTCTATTCTACCACAAGTGAGTTCAATCTTATGTTCACTTCTCAAGTTCATTATAATCTGAGCTATTTTTCATCAATTATTTTATTAGAAAACCTACATTACATTCCAACAAGCCAACCTTCCGGCTATATTCAAAAAAATTTCTCAATTAAACGAAGAGCTAAGAACAACTGAATCAAGTGATGAAACATTAACGAACATGGAAATAACCGCTTTAGAAAAATTCATCAATTTATTACAGAAGCCATCTACTGGTTCAGATGTGTCTGAGGCAAGTCACAAAGAAATTACCCTGATACATAAAATTCTCACCAAATGGCCAGCTGGCTACCGATTCCCAGGTATTCTTGCTTTTTTTTGAACAGGATTTTCTCTTTACAGATCGCCAAGAAATCTCATGACCTCCACTTCAATAGGACTCGATTTATTACGATTGATAATACTATATTCGCCCACCGCCTCTCTTTTCAAAGGCAAAAATGGGTCAATTATTAATCTTATCGTTGACGCTGCTCAACTGACAAACTGGCCAACAGATGGTTTACCTAGCAAAGTGCAAGAGACTAACTTAATGTTGGCTTTGAGGGCATTCGCAAACTTGTTCGAAACCAGAGAAGGCTCAGGGCTTCTGAGAGAGGCGGCTTCAGCAGTGAGCAAGCGTTCAAAATTTTTATACTTTTTCAAATCATTATACAATTGGGTATTTTGTAAATATTTCTTCCAGATATTAGAGTTGATATCTTCGACTTGGAGCAAATCAACGAACAAGAATACCCGTATCGCTCTGATAACCGTGTTACTCAAGTATTTACTGGAAAAATTTTAATTGATTACTCCTTCATTTATTCAATACATTTACAAATTATTGAAAATTGGCCCCTATATAGTTACTCCGTTTTATACCGTGAAAATCCTGATGAAGAAATCATTTTGCTGTTAATGGCGAATATTGTAGAGGTAATTTTCTTGAGCACTTTTTTAGAAAGTCAAAGTTACCCAAGTATACTCTTATGAGTTACTAATATTTATTCTTTTTGTATGATTTGATGTATTAATAATAAAGCTGCTTGAATCCGAAACAGACCCGGAAGTTGTGTTTAGGGCAATTGTAACCGTGGGGACATTGGTCTGTATTACTTTATTTTTTAGATCAACCCTCTTTGAACCAAATATCACCTCATTTGTTTGACAATTATTTGTGCATCATTCACATAGATAACGATGAATGGAGCTGCCAAAGAGGCTGCGGCAGTATTTGACGTGAAAAATGCTGTAACGGTTGCGGCAGGGAAGGTTAAAGAGCCAAGAATTGCAAACATCAAAGGTGCGTTGATACTATAATAGCAGATTAAAGAATTTATTGAATCATCCCTCAATACCAACCTTTTATTTAATAGGGGAAGTTATGCGATTGATTTAAACACTCAGAACTTGGCTTATTTAGAAAGAAAATTGATATATCATTAACTCATTGAGGGTAAAATTCGCTATAAAATGAAGACGTTGAAACTTGGCACCATATTTTAAGCCATTCAACTTATCTTGGGAGCTTTGAATTTAATATTTAAGCTTTTTCTTCATAATGAATCAATAACTAAATTCGGTTTTTTAAGAATCTTCGATTTAAAATTACATGTTGCGACAAATTAACATGTCTAAATCATATTGATAAAAAATTAAAATTAAAATAATTAAAAATATAATTTATTATTAAAATTTTAAATGTTTATTAATTAATGTTTTTCTTAAAAATTGCTAATAAATAATTATGGACTTATTTTTAATAAATTAAAATATTTTAGTTAACAAACTTAATTCACAATAGTTTGCAGGATTTTTTGTGTGTTGTGCTTAAAGATGAGGATTTTTCCTAAACTCTGGATTTTTTAAATGAAAATAATTTCATTTATTGCCCTGGAAAAAATATTAAGTCAGTAATATTAAATATTTCAAAACTAGAATTTGAAATCTAAGAAAAATATATAATTATATTATGTGTCATGTTATCTCAATTTAAATGAGACGACTCTGTATAAAAACTCAAAGTCTGTTGTAAATTACCATTCTTCTGTTACAATAAATCCAATTTTTACTTTTTCATCACAGGACACCTAGAGATTGATATTTACTTGGATTGAATCACATAAAGCTTTTACCCCTCAAAAAAATGAATAACCCAAGTTCTATGGCTATTGGCTGGTAGTAAGGATATCTTTTGAAATTGTTTTTATAATCAATTATTTTTAACCAAAAAAAATATTGAATATTTCAATTACTCCCAAAGGATCGCTCTTCTTGCCGGTATATTTCAGAAATTATATTTGATTTAAAATAATAAAAAATTAGAATCATGAGTCGATGGGCGAGAGGATTCATCAAATACCACTCCAGAGAAACTGCAACTTTAATTTTTTTCCGGGAAATTAGCCGGCGGAACGGCATATTATTTAGCAAAGAAGGATATCAATGCACGTAGGCGCTCCCAAGAGTTGGCAAGAACTAGACCAACCGAGAAGTTGGAGTGTAAGTTGTCTTCTTTCTAAGAAAGGCATGTCTTATATGTTGATTAAAATGCCAATTATACCACTTCCTGATATTAGGGTGGGAAAGGGTTAAACTGGAAGAAACTTTAAATAAAGGTGCTTCCTCATCATCAAATACAACTTCCACATTTAGCACCTCCTCTGCATCCCCCTCACTGACAGGTGTAAGTAGTGTTACTAGCAGTAATGAAGGGAAATCTTCCAAGTCATGAAACTCAGATGTGAATTCAACACCAGCAGGATTCCTATCCATTGTTATTCTTTGTCTCTGTCTTATTTGAGATCTGATTGTTTTACCAAATTCACCTTTTTAAAAAAATTTTATTTATTAATTCACTTTTTTTTAAAGGGCTTCGAGCAAAAAAACTTTACAAATGTGAAAATTTGATCTTGGTTTATAAATAGTTTACTTCATCGATTTCAAAAATTTAGTTTGATATTTATAAATAAGAGAAATAAGTGGATTAAATTTCATCAGTATTCTTGCATGGGAATTCATCGAAATCATTAGACTTGCTTAGATTTTTTGGGATCATCTCCAAAATTTTGTCCTGCCCAATTTTCCAAAATGTCGCCAACTCCATGCGAATGACTATCTTGCTGATTTGTGGAAGCAATGTTATCTGGGCTCCCAAAAATACCTTGGTTACTCGTAGATGAAGTGCTGGGAACATCCGTTGGAGCGGAGAATGCTATAGGTTTGGTAGGACGCTTTTCCGGATGATGATAATATGTTTTGTGTGGATTAGTCGGATCTTCTTGAGCCGTTTCATCTTGTGAATGAATCCTTTCATCAGCAATATGTTGACTATCTCTGTGAAGCCTAACCGGAGCCTGACGATTTGATCCGTTTACAGATCTATTATTTGAGGGCGTTTCGTCTCCTTCAATTGTATAAGGTTTTGCATCCGGTCCTTTTGTATGCATGCCTAAAAGGCCACGGAAAAATCCCGGAACACTATCTATGTCGGCTTGAGACCTCTTCACAGGTAACCATACCCATGGAAGTATACCCATCAATGCCGGAGGTCCATAACGTCTCATTCCAGTGTTCAGTACACCTGGGTATAGAGTCATTGGTGGTTGAGTATAATCAGTATAAAGATCTGGTTCGGCGTGATATAAATCGTCATCCAATATTTCTCTATGCCTCTGATATATTGAACTTGGCGTTTGTTTCCAATCTTGTTTGTCGTCTGGATTTTTAGTTTTATTTTCGATTCCAGTATTAGGGGGTTCAAGCGTTGCTTGAGAATATGGTGCTGTATCTGTAGTATTGGTGGGTAACTTGTTCTGCTCATCGCGAATTAATTTTAAAGGAAGGAAAGCTGAACTTCGGTTAAAAGCCATGCTGACATATGCCGCAAACACAAATGTAAGAATTAGCAAAGGGAAAACAGTGCTTGCGAGAACGTAATTTTGATGTAGGATCAGGAAGCCAAACATCATTAGTTGGAAGATATAAATCCCAACAATTACGCGACGGAATATTAAAGGCCATGATTCCCCAGCCGATTCATATGGATGGAAGTAAACTGGAATAAATTGTCATGTCATTAATTTATAGTTAAAAAGTAAAGCAAACGTGAATGATTAATTTTGTTGAAATACAAACCATATAGCAGAAGGTATTTAAAAGTAAAATACCCTAGGAAGAAATAAATCGCACCAAAAAACAGAATATTTGGGCTGATGGCTGAATACACAAGGATGATTATGAAAATCAAAATGGCTCTCGGATATGCAACCCCGTAATTCAAAAAAGGTGGAGTCGTGGCTTCAGCGTATTCCCGAGGTGTTTTTGCAAAAAAAAGTCTTTTTACTAATGTACTAACGACATCGCCAAATTGGAGCAATTGAAGAGGGTAAAGGCCAATTCCTTCAAGGATCACAAAATTTACAAAAAAAGGAGCAACCTATATGTTTAAAGTTAATTATATAAAAAACTAGTCAGGTAAGATAAAGCAAATATAAAATGAAAGAATGGAATTTACTGTGGGTAAAGTCGAAGCCAAAATTCTGGCAATTTTCGTGGGCTCAGTAATTATTTCTTCTAACGCTTTGAAAAGAGTTCCAGCGATGGTAAATATCAAAAGAACATTCACTAATAAGAAAAAGAAGAACCTTGAAACAGCAAAAAGTTAGTACTACTCGTAATCATAAGGCTCAAAATAGCAAATTAGAGTGTACTTACTTTGATAGGGTAGAGAGTTCTATCAAGCTGCGAGCTTGAAGGCCTTGTACTTTTGATAAATCTAATGCATCATGAAACATAATCTTCAATTAATTGTATCAAGATTTACTTAATCTTCCCATTCCTGTTCGTTTCAAATGTAACTTACAATCCAGTATTACAGGAAGCAACGCATTAAACACTGATACTGCTAGTGTGGGTAAAGAGCCTTGGATCAAAGCTTTTAATATTTCACTCTTTTCAGCTAAATCAGCCAACCACGGGAACACCTTTGCCAAGGTATCAAGATTCAATAAGGATGCAAAGAAGGAGATGGGTCCTGACCAGAAAAATACGAGAATGATAAGCAGACCATTAACGATTACATCGCGAACCACAAGTTCTCGCGCACGAAAATTGATATTGTCCCAAAACCTATTTGATCAGATATTATCATTAAATCGGTTTCCTATTAGAATATATGCAAGATCAACTTCAGTTTCAAGATTTTAACTTACACATCACGTGGTTCAGGGGCAAGTTTAGTTTGACAGTGGAAGGGCTCGGAATGATTAAGAGTTTGAGCTGCGATTTGCTTGAGAAAAAAAGTACAAGAAAGATGAGAAAATGTTAACTTCACATAGATTAGAATTAGTCTCTTTTTAAATATCATACCGCACTAGCAAAATTCTCGAATGTGACGAATCCAACAGAGGTAGGCGTATATTTACCACGTCTACCTTGTTCAACCAAATTATCATAATAATTAAATCTTTTGGTGTAATAGTCGATTTTATCAATTTTCTTTCCAAAAATATGAAGAAATCCGTCCCGCATTGTGGGTCGCTCTGAACCAATCTTTGATGTCGAAGGAGTATTTTCAAGAAGCGGGCCCGTTTCATTGTCACCAAAATCATTGGGGGTGGTATTTTCAAGCTCGTTCAAAACTGCCTCCTGATCATAATTAGGATGTGTGCAAGGATTCCCTAGCCATTCCGCATAGGCTTTTTCTAGCTTGTTCAAATAATGTGCACGCCTTTGGATAGCATGTCTCAGTTTACGAACGTGACGACAGACGACAGCACTTTCAACGTTTCCAACCCCCAAAGATTCATAGAATTCTGCGAGGGCACGATCTGTCTGTAGTTCCTTTGGTATAACACTGACCATTACAGTACGGGCTACTAAGGTGTCCTTGAGTTTTAAATAATAAACTCGTCGCACTTCCACAAAGGTACGATAATTATAATACATAAAATAAAAAGTGGCGAGAGAGAAGATCCAAGTAAAGACAACATATGAAAAGATAATGCCCAAACTCTGTTCATTCGGCATTGTAACTGGATCATCGTCAAAAAGATCTTTGGCTTTGTTGCGATTTTGGCGGTCGTAAATGTTGATGGGAGTGATGAAAAAAAGGGCAAAAAGAGCGCAAAATCCAAAAAGTTTATATGACATTTTAAAGAACCCAAGAAGCTAAAGATTTATTCATCAATTTCATCAAAAATTATGACCAATTTAAAAGTTCAGCAATTTATTAATATTCATTAAAAATACCACTGCAGCATCTAATCCAACTCGATCTAATACTTCGGATTCGGGAACTCTTATTAAAGGAATAACCCATCCGAAAAATGTATCCGGGAGCCAGTCTGGGGCGCATCTTTAAAATTTCAATTTCAATTCAATATAATAAAATTTTTATATTCGTAAAAGGATTAAATGAACTTGCCCCTTGAGCCTAGTTCGGGGAGCAAATAAAGTATTCCAACGTGGGCGCAAAAAACAAAATAAGAGAAATGACAGAATGCCAATCGAGGTAGCGACGGCAAGTTGAGTGGTTAAAAGAACATTCTTTTCTATTTTTCGCCATAATTAAATGGTAGGTTCAAATCAGAGGCATACATTCAGAATATAAAAGGTACAAGGAAGCGTTGAAAAGGAAATAGGTTACAGAATGTTACTTACTCGCGTCACTCCGAGTATCTCCAGGAACTTCAGGGAGAGTATCATTAATGGCCAAACTGTCAATCATTGGTAAGCTCTGATTCAATAGAGCAGATTGGGGCAAGAGTAAACGTTTGATGAAATAGGCGGTCATGATTTAGACACGCGAAGGGATTGTAGGAATGTTAGACGAGACGAAAAGTGAAATGAGATTTTCATGATTGATGATCAATCTCCCAATCTTCAAGTTAAATACAGGTTCTTTTTGTTGTGCAACTTGAGTATAATACCAAAAAATTGGTGCTTGGAAATATCCGAAAATGACCTTTACTAGACAAAATAACCTCAAAATTTCCTATAATGAAGGTTTTCTCACTTATCGCGAAAAAGGTCTCAAGTTTTGTTTTGTAAAATATCTTGACTTTTACCCTATTCTAACTTAGTATAGCCTTTAATTCCAGCCAGAAAAGTAAAAAAGGAAAAAATTATAAAAAAATCAAAAATCAAAAAAAATTACTACACCAAAATCAAGAAACAAAGCGTTAATACGCCGGAATTTTACAAAGAGGTCAGTTTTGCTCCTTCCTTGGACCAATTTTATTCCCATCTCTTTTTATGTTACTTGATGCTTTTTGCGAAAGTAGATATTCACACAGGGTGTTTCACAAGTTCAAGACCTTAACGGGGAAACAACTGCCAATGAAAGGAAACCGGAAAAGGGAAAATCTAAAGGGGATGCATCCAATCCTAATAAAAAAAATCATATCGACGAAGATTTGAAAGAAGATTTGGATACGGAAGCCGAAAAAAATCTTAAAAATAAAATGTTGGATGAAAAAAGATTATCTGAGGCAAGCAAATAAAAAATTTCATGACAGGATATTGGAAAAATCTGACACAACAAATAAAAACTCATTCCTACCATTTAATTTAAGGCCAAACAGATAAAGTACATATATTGTTCCTTTGAAGTCACTTCTATTTTGACTATAGATAATACCATCCCTTATCTCGCTTAGATCGAGAAAATCCTTGAAGCCAAATCCATTCAATAAGATTTTCGAAGCAACAGAGCAGCTCCGTCAGGAGGCACAGAATCAAAAAGAGGTTCGCTACATTGTATGATATTTTGAGAAGCACAACCTCCCTTAGATGTTAATATTTGCGTTTTTAGGCCAAAATAAAAGAATCTGAAGCCCGAAAAGAAAAGCGTTTAGCATATTATGTGAAAAGAAAACAAACAAAAAAGAAGCTTTTTAAACGCACATCTAAAGGCCAACCAGTAATGAAGAATCATATTGAACATCTCTTATGCAAGATAAAAAACACTTAGTAATGAAGGGACTATTTTTAGGCAAATTTCTTTATTTTTTAGTTTTATACTTTTTAGCTGCTCTATTTCCTTTTTCAGTTTGCTCCTCATTATCGGGTCTTTTTGAATAAGCTGAGGTTTTACTTGCCCATTCAAAAAAATCGCAGCGATCATTTTGTGATGACCCAATAGGTCTAAGTATCGCCATAAAAGATTAATTTGAATAACTTCTTAATGAAATCAAATTTATTGCAATATGTTATCAAGTACCTGGAACAAACATAAAATTTTCTCCCATTATTTTGCCCAGTCTTATTTACACGATTTGATTTGCACGGCTCTCCGTGCACTTTACATTTTGGCACAGGGGGGGGAGTAAAAAGAGCTTTCCATTGATCTTTGACATCGAGTCTCTGAGAACTCTCTTCAAATTCCCCTCTTTTTATTGGACTTGAGAAACAATCCTCTATCGAGATATCCTGCCCTCCCTCTTTAGGGTCAAATTCTTGTGAAGTGAGGCTTTCTTCAATTGTTGACAGCTTAAAAAATTTATCAAGAGAAGCCTGTGCCGAAGGGAGTGCGGTTTTGGGATTCGAAAAAGTTCGGGGCTTAGCTTTCGATAAAGATGTGGTAAAAGATTCCTTGTGAACAATCACTTTAGGTTCTTTTGTTCCAGTTTTAAGGAAGAAGTTCTTTAGTGTTTGCTGCTTGCCCGAAAATTTAGGTAAATATTTTGCGCATAATCGGGGTGGTTTTGTCGGGTCGCCCCCCAACGGTTGCATTTCCCGAATTTCCTCAACTATCTCTGCAATTACTGGACAATGATCGGATCCCATAATATTCGGATAAATATCGCAATTCTTCAAACATTTCACGAGATCTTGACTAGCCAAAATATAATCTAGACGCGTCCCTAATTGCCAATCTCTTTCGTAAGGACTTAATATTATAAAACAGTATCTATAAAAAAATTCGCAATCTTACCGTAGTTAACGGGTCTAAAAAAGACGAACAACATATTAACAGTTCTTTTATGCGATCGATAGCAATAATTGAAAAATATATTGGACTAAATTATTATACCACACCTTGCGTTGATGACTTGATTCCAGCCTAAAAATCAATGGGATATCATTAAGTAAGTTTCCAATATAAAAGAATACATAATCAACTTACATGTAAACATATCTTTTCTTCCTGGATGAAACTATAATGTATCAACCAACATATTTATTCATTGAATTAGTCCAAGTTTGCTTAATGTATATAAATGGGTCTACTATACCTTTCTGCATACATCAACCATAAGGCCGTTTGGTGCGACAAAACTATCAAACCACTTTCTAGCAGGATGGTCTTCAAAGCTGATCAATTTTTGTTCTTTGACGGACTTTTCTGGGTTGCAATGATCAATTTTTTGATGGGTGACATTTATGTCACCAGCAACAATCACTCTCCTCCCGGCTTTTATAAGAGCCTCAACCCTTTCTTTTAGAATTTTGTAGAATTTCATTTTGAAAGGAAGTCGTTCGGGATTTGACTCATGAGGACAGTAAACATTAAATAGTACAAATGCTCCAAAGTCCAAAATTACGGTGCGCCCTTCCGAATCAATTTCTAATAACTCATTGGTTGAATATCCGGTTGGGTAATATCCAATTTGATCATCCTTATCGAAATTTTTTGTATTGAGAATTCCTGATATACCTTCTTCTGACTTTGAGGGAGTAAAGGTAGCATTTTTCACGTACGTTACTACGCCAGAATATGCAGTATTGTTTTTTGTCATTGAGAAATAAGCATCATAACCAGGAATTAGAGCAATATCTGAATCAAGTCTCTCAATGGTGGTCTTGGTTTCTTGAAAACAAATTATATCAGCTTCCAGTGATTCTAATATTTTCTGTTAATTATGAATATGTGAGAAAGGGCATCATGGCAAAAAGTTTAGAGCATTGGAAATATATCGTCTACCTGGTAATTCTTATGCTCGCACCAACTATTTTGAAAATTTGAAAGAATGAAAACTCAAAGATTTGAATAAATTTTTAAAAGAAAAAATTACAAATGACACTCCAATTACGGATGATATTTGATAAGGGATCGAATCCCATTGATGTTCCACGTTGCAATCCTCATGGTATCAGCCGATTTTTTTTTGAGTCAAGCACGTATGTGGTCAAGTTATTCAGCCCTTAGGGGCCTAGGAACACAATTAAAAACTCGAGAAGGCAAACAATTTGAATTGAGTGACGTTTATCAACTAAATCTTATTCCATAATTTGGTGCTATTACATATTGGTTTTATCTAAAGATTTTGAGTGATCTAAAGATTTTTAATCTGATGGCTTTCAATACTCTGAATTTGATTTTTTTGCACTTTCTGGCAGATTTATTTTGGTGTTTTTTATTTTTTTGGTTAATTATTCAATTTTAATTGAGTTAATTTTAGCTTATAATATGTATTTTTTATCAAACTATCTATAATATTATAAATTTTTTTTTTATTAATTGCTTAATGAGTGCAGTCCAAAAGCCATCTAATACAATATATCAAACTAAGTGATCTAAACTAGGCATTAATCATGCACTTTCTACATGTAACTAGTCACTTGGACCAATTAAGGGCATATTATGCTGAAGCCTTAAAAAAAAACCTATCCAAAAAAGACATTCTTTGAACAATTTTAAACAATATAGTACTATTATTAACCAATCCAACCAGCCATTTAACTATTTTAAAGGCATCAGTCTTTACAACAGCAGATTTATGTTCTCAAAGTAACATTAAGTTAGAAAACATATTATTATTAGTAGAAGACAAACTTAGATGAAGACCAAACATATCAATGTTCTTATAGCCACACTCAGTTTTCAAAGCAATCACTTTTTATTCCAGCTTATTAACAGCTTTGCTAAAGATACTTATATGCACTAAAACTTTATTAACTCTAAAGTCAAAAGCACTACTTGAAACTAAATCTCCATTAACAAATTATTTAAATAATTTATCCATAAAACCAACAGACTTAACAATAGAATTAACCAAATCAGAAAGCTTGGTTAACTTAGACTCCAGAAAAAACAACCAAGAAGAAACCACAAAATTATCAGCAAATATATTAGCAGGTAAAACCAAACCAATAAGAGGACAAGAGATTACAAAAGGCACAAAAGCAGTAGTATTGACATAAGACTTGCCATTAACAATACAAGGAATAAAAGTTTTAAAGATTTTAGGAGAAAGAAATAGAGACATCTTACAATTTAAAGCCAGATAACCCAAATCTTAACACCAAAAACAGTGCCAATTTTTAAGAATTTCCCATCAAATACAATACTTCCTTGATATATCAGTCTTAAATACAGCAGCATTTAGATCTACTTGAAATATAATTTTAATAACCATAAATAAATAGCAAATTAAAAAAAAAATCAATATTTTTTTATTTTATTAATATTTAATAAGTAAGACCCAAATATTACCTAGCACAATATATTAGATTAAGTGATCTAAACTAGGCGCAAATCATGTATTTTTCATATATGACCAGCCACTTGGATTAATCAAAGCAACACTACAAATCTATCTTAACAGATATTGTACTACTTATACCAAAAAAAAAACAACAGGGCCTATGGAAACCAAAGCTAATACCAAGTGCCTTAGTTATTTTTAGCAATCTAAAAACTTCAACTAAAAGCTCAGATAACAAACCATGAACTTCAGGCAATGAAAATTTATCACATACAATCAGGCCCTTCTTTTTTATAAATGCTCTATACTTGGTTCAAATCAATTATATATTAATATGGTGAGCTGCTCCCAAGTCCTGAACAAATTTCACAATAATTTTACCAGCAATCTTAGTATCACCAAAAACAGACAGAGCCTCTGCATACTAATCTTTGAACAAAAACCTTTACACAAAGCCAAATAAACACTATTATCTGAAACACACAAGAAAAACATCTGTATAACCCTAGATAAAGACAGATCTAAACCTAATAAAACACTCTACCAAGCTGAAAAAAACTTAAATAGGTCACTGCAAATTCCAACATCAAATAAACACACAAAAAAATAATCAGAACTCTTTACATTCTCATAATAAAAACACAAAACACTAGGATATCTCCTATTATAAATTCACTTCTAAATGGCAACTGGCAGATGATAGTACAGAGTCTTTATAAAATATGAATGTAAACCAGCTGTAAACTTACTGGTAAAGCCAGCAGTCATGTGTGAATTAGAGTACCAAACTAAAGCAGTATAAACCTAATCCATATTCTCAATCATGTCTTTATCAATAACCTTTGAGCCAGATCCAACCTCTTAACAGGCATGATTTTATTAATAACTATAATTAAAAGTTATTGGTTTTAATTTTTGAGCTATATTATTAATATAAATAATTTTATAATAATTTGAATTTAATTAAATTTATAAATTTTTATTAAGAATAATTTTAACACAAAAATAAAAATAATATACAAATTAATAATTAAATAATTAAATAATTTTTTTTTTATTACATTTAACAAGTGAGATCCAAACACTACCTAAAACAATACATCAATGAAATAATCTAAATTAGGTGTGAATTATGTACTTAACCACATGTAACCAGCCACTTGAGCCAGTTAAGACAACACTATGCAACTATATTAACAGAAACCATGTCACCAATACCCGAAAAAAATGAACAAGACTTGTGAAAGCCAAAAAAGATGCCAAAGGCTTCAGTAACACCAAGCAATTTAATCACACCAGGTGACAACCTCAAAACTGAACCAAAAACTGGGATGGAAATTGATCCATCTGCTGGGATCAGGCCATTCTTTTCTATAAAAGCATGATGCTTGGTACAGACCAACCAAATATTATTTCTAAAAACAGAGCATAGAGAGCACATAAAATCAGTAATTTTAACACCAGCAACTTTGGAATTATGGAAGACAGTAACAGTCTTCTGAAGTCATTTATTGAAAACAAAACTCTTGTAAAAAGCTGAGGAAACTAGCAAATCTGAAGCACAGATCAACATAAACTGCAACACAACCAAAGAGAAAAGAGAGAGCCCAGAAAGTGACCTCCAAGAAAACATGCAGGATTCCAGAACCTGACAACAAGCCAAATCATCAGCCACACAAGAAAACACATGATCAGAAACCTCCACCTTACCACAATATAAACACAGGACACTAGAGTAACATTTATCATAAATGTGCTTCCAGACAGCCACAGGAAGCTGATGGTGCAAAGTCTTCATAAAATAAGTGCGAGTATCAGCTGTGAGCCTGCTAGTGAAACCAGCGGCCATATGCAAATTAGAGTGCCAAACCCTAAAAGAACTGAGCCAGTCAACATCTGAATACAAACTACTAGCCAGAAATTCAGAACTAAAACTGACCTCCCAGCATGCACAACAAACCACATGACAAACATCTCAAACAAAGTGTCTAGAATTACCAGAAACAACACTACCATCTGCCAACAAAAAGTGTTCATCCATGCAAGGAGAAAGATACCACCCAGATAGAGATGCAACATCAGTGATGCTATCAGTATGGTTATTCTCCGAAATGCTGGAGTGGCCCTTGACTTTGTGCCAACTAACTCTTAAATTCTTACTGTGGATAACATTCTGAATATGCCGACACTCGACCCAATATTGATTGTGAAAGTTAGGGCACATCAGGTTTAACTCAGACCTACAAGTGTCTAAAGCCACTTGACTATCTGAAAACAAATTAACAGAACAAGCTGCAGGCATGCACTCCAAAGCCAACACTATAGCCTGTAATTCTGCTAAAGTAGATGACACTAAACCCTGAACACTGACACCCAAACCCAAATCAATGTCCTCAAAAAAAACGGCAGTCCCAGCTCTACAATCAGCTGTGCCCAAATACTTCAAAGAACCATCCGTATATACAGACAAACTATCGATGTCAATCTGGGAAAGACGACCATGAGCAACCACAAAATTATCAGACTCATAAAAGTTAAAAAGACCAATACCAACTGAGACTGTGAAAGATGAATGAGAAGCCGTAAGAAATGCAACAGAAAGATTGAACCATTTAAGAACTGGGCCACAAAGGTCCAGCCTCTTCCACCACTTGAAAGTACACCAGCTAAAAACAATGCCATGACGATTACAAAATTAATCCACAAAGGCAATGCCAAAACACTAAAGAGAAAGTAAAAACTTGAAAAATAAAGACTCACCAAGAATGACAGACATAAGAGCTCCATTACAAAACTGAAAAGCACTGGCCAAAGAGCCACCCAAAGACAAATTGCAATCAAGAAGAATGCGAACCATACCAGCCAAGAAATTATTAAAAACACTAATACAAATACAAACAGGAAAGATCAAAGAATGAATGGGCTGCCAACACAGAACCTGTAAGTCATGCAACCTGTGACTAAACAGACGCCCCAAGATCCTGCCAGAGTTCACAAAACTAATAAGCAAAGCTACTTTACTCTCAGATTGACATTGTGAAAAAAATTTTAAACCATAAAAAAAAGGATGGTAAATAGTATTACTAGGAAAGTCCATTGGGAGACCAGCTTTTAGCTTTAAGCCCTTGCAAATCATAGCATCCTATTTATTATATACACCAACAGGAACATAGCCAAACTGCATTCTGTAGCCGATTATGAGGTGGAGAACTGCTGACACCAGATACAAGAACTGCTTATCTGAAACTGCCTTCCTTAGAACTAAATTAGTAAAGAAATGAATGTCTGAATGCGCTTTAGTCAAGCTAAGCCTTGAAAGACCCTCAGTTGACAAAAAGATACCAAAATACTGATGAGGTTCCTCTCTACAGACAACAGAAATAGGCAAACCACTAATAAAAAGAGACAGAACACTAACCCTGCTGTTGATTGGAATGACCACAGTTTTGTCATTATTAATTGAAATGTCATTGACTCAAAAAAATTCATTAACAATGTTGAGAATATGCTGAGTAGCAGTTTAACTGCTACCAACCCAAATAGTATTATCAACAAAAGCACCAGCAACAAAAAAAGTAGAAAGCCCAGCCTGAGACTCAGTGTGACCACTCCCAGAAACAAAATGAGAATTGAGCCTATAACCACATATACTCTCTTGATGCTTGACTTCACACAAAAGAGAATCATAAAATATGTGCCATAGCAGAGGAGAAAAAACTTCACCTTGGTCTAACTCATCAAACATTCGGTAACCATTGGTCAAACCAAAATCTGTCATGACACAGTTGGTTTGGTCTCTATGAATATTACCAAAAAAGCAAACAAATTTATTACACATTTTGATTCTGACCAAGCTCCTCTTAAGGTGCTCCCAGCCAACCAAATCATACACCTTCCGCATGTCCTACAGAACAAGCCAAAGTTCCTGGTTTTTTTCCAAAGCATTCTTAATTACCGAGCCAACTGCAAAAATAAGAAACTGAGTTGTTGTACCCTTTAAAACTGAAAAATTGTTACCATGCAGAACATCATATAAGCTGCAAGCCAGTGAAATCCTATCTGAAAGAATCTTGAATAGAATCTTGCAAGCTGTTTTGATCAAGACAATAGGATGAGTATTCATGAGAACACCCTCCCATTCATAAGATTTGGGAATCATCAAAACTCAAGCCTCCTTCCAAGGACTAGGCACTGACTCACAAGACAAACAAGAATTCAAAAAAACCAAAAGCAAACCCAAAACCGACTTATCACAACATTTCCAAAGTTCATTAGAGATGTCCAAGAGACCAGCAGCTTTTCCATCAGGAAGACTGGTAATCACACAATACAACTCATCAAAATCAATCTCACTTATTACCCCAGAAAAAACATCATCAAAAACATGGTTCAAAAATTTGTATTGACGAGACCAAGTATTAGAAATATCATTAACCACTACACACTTTCTGGTCCATCCTTCAATGATAGCATCCACTTTGGACTTAACCAAATCAGGTTCAAGAACTAACTTATTGTTCATGACCAGATGGTCCAAAACCACTTTGTAAAAGGGACATTCCAACACACTTCTGATTGTACAACCCTTATCCAGCTCAAAACTCTCTATCCTATTGGTAATAGCCTGCCTAATATGAGATTCTTCAGCACACTTGGACTCCAGCAATTTAGAAGAGTAGTATAATCTCTTTGCTTTGGCCAGAGCAGAACAAATGTCATCAAATTTAGCACCAGAAAAAAACATAGATCTTACTATCGAAGCACTAGCAGAGTCAAGGTTGTCCTATGTACCCAAAAGCGAAGCAAAACTGACACTAGAACTCAAACAAGAAGCCTTTACCAGCTTGGAAACCAACAGCTCCAGCTTATGAAATCTAGATGACACTTTATTGCGAACCATATCAAAACCTTTGAATCATTTTTTCTTGAAAACACCACTAGCTGAGATAACCATGATCTTGCGAATGATGTTTTACATAGCACCAAGATCAGAAAACTTCACAGCATCACCAAATGCACCTGATAACATAGTAGTGTTAGCAGCCATAGTATTCTTAAACTCAAGCCATTTAGCCTCACTGGCATTTTTGACATCAAATTTCTAACAATCTTTATTCACCTGTTTGTGAAGAAAAAACAAGCATGTATCTAATAAACCACCCATGCCCATAGATACAGACACAGCCTGGTGGTCTGTATCAAAATATTCACCAATGTCTGAAACACCACAATGTACCAAAGAATTGACCAGATTTGGTGAAACAAACACATAATCAATAGTTTTCATAACACCCCTAGAATTTGCCCAAGTGAGCATTTTAATGGTCAGGCTTCCAATCAAAAAGTTAACCAACCCCAACTCAAGGCACTTTTTGAAACTCGCACACTTTCGAAAACTATCTTCATTAAAATCACCACCAAGGATGACAAAAGAAGACTCATTAATGGCTCTAGCAATAAGAGAGTTGATTTTACCAGCCTGAGAAAACCAAATCACTGATGAAGCACCAGCATAAAGCCCCAAAATAGACACTGAAAGTTTATTTTTAAAAAGCAATTTGATAGATAGAAGCCAATCAGGCACCTCAGAGATCTTGCAGACATGTTTTGCTAAAGAAGAATTTATGATGATTAACACACCAGCACCCATAGAACCAGAATCCAGACCAGAAGTAAAAACCCAAACACCATCAAATTTGTCGGTCAACCATGGGCAAACTTTCCCTTTAAGCTTTGACTCCATAAAAATAGAAACCAAATTGTTCATATCCTTGTGCCAACAAATGACATCATCTTGCTTTGTAGGATTGTTCAACCCACGAACATTACACATGGCAATTTTCTATACCAGACTACTCATTGAGAAAGAGGTAAAGAAGAAGCACCACCTGCTAAAGCCAAACCATCTAAGTGTGCTGATAGGCTCATGACCAAAGCAGAGAGACCTTCCAACATGTTTTCCAATTTCACAACCTCAGGTAAGGCAGTTGAACCTGAAATGGCAGCAGTCTTGTCACTAGTGGCATCACTCAAACCCATTCCCATCACTATATCCTCCCCTTGATTCTGCAATGGGAGGGTTACCGGCAGCTGACATCCAGGGCTAAGCTGGGAAACTGTCAGCATGAATGATTTCAACCTCTTAGCCAACTTACCAATTTGTTCCACGAGGCTAACAAGACTGCTTTCAATGCTAACCAAATGTTTTTCCAAATCATTCACTACTGGAAAGAAAGGTTTACTATTTTCAATGGAACCAAGCTGAGAGTTGTATCCAAAAGAAGTGCCTGAAAGAATAGAGCCAACCACTAATGCCCAAGTTTTCTCACCAAAAGCCAAAGGACAAGAAACAGGAGCAGACTTTCTTTCATAAATTTTCACCAATCTAAACTAATCCTGAGCCAAGAGAGGAGCCCTTTTGCCTTTCGGACTTGAAAACACACCAGCTGATTTACAATTCCTAGATGTGTGACCAAGAGAATTGCAAAAAGAACACAAGGCAGCAAACAGGCACAACCAATGGAAACTGACACCTTTTATCACCGGAGTGTTGGCCAGAGCCTGATTCAGATTACTTTCAAACTCAAAACACACTGTGGTGCAATGTGTCTGAGTGTAGTTAACTGAATTGCACTTGATGACACATGTTTTTTCACTCACTAAACCAATAAAATCCCAAAGATCATGTGCATTGGTTCCCACAAGAAAAGTGTAAAACAATGCCTTAAACTCATCTCTAGAATTCCAAGTCTGTTTATCAACATCAGTTCTGGCCACTCAGACTGCATCTTTCTCAATAAGAATAAACCACTTGGATGCCAACAAATCAGCCTGATCGAAATCTCCCAAAGTGATAATTGCTTTTTGCCACAGTCTTACCGACTGTATTTTGATCAACACAACAACCCCAAATTCAGAAACAACTGCACACACCGTCTCAATCGATGTATCAACAGGAATCTCCTTAATCACAATATTCTGATTTGTATGATTGTTTACCAGATGCTTAAGATCAGTGTTTACCACAACACCACAATCATTGCCTTTTCTGAAGTGAAAGTCACATGAATAACTCCACCAAATTTTGAGAGAGTAGAAGCCCTCCCAAAACCATTCACACTTGAAAAAATTTTCTTAATAAAACTCAATTTTTCTTGAGAAGACTTCCCAGCAATAGCCACAAGATTAATATCTAAAGCAAAAGATTTACAAATAGGCACTTGTACAGATGATTTAATAGGTAGAGAAGATGGAAGAAGAAAGAAATTGTTTAATACATCATTATTTGTATTGATATTACCATAATCAATCACACCCAGAGGCTTCCCTAACATCTTTTTGGTCTTTACATGCAAATTTTTTAGCATTTGATTAGGATCCCCTTTCATAAAAGCACTACTCTCACCATAGTCAACACTGGTTTCTTCAACCAAGCACTTTTCCTCCATGTTAATACTCTCAGACTCAATAGTGTCACCTGTCTTAGAACTCTATGAATGAGCACTAGGAGCTTCAGCAGCAACTCCTTTATTATCAATACCCTCTGTCAATACACCTCTCTTCTTCTTCTTTCTCGATACAACCACCTTGAAACCATCCTCAGAACCAGAAACTTTAATAGTCTTCTTTATAACAGCAATAACAGGGCCAACAATGGCTTCGTAATCAAAGAACAGTTTTGATTTATTGTACTAAATGGTAAAAAACTTCTTTTGAAAAAACTTTTGACTCTTTTTTGAGAATTTTGGATGAAGGAAAAAAAGAAGTTTTTTATTTATAATTTTTTTCTTGTTTATTTTTTTTATTTATTATTATTTATATTTATATATATATTTTTTTAATAATATAAAATATTTTAATATTACTAATTATTTTTTTATTATTATATTTGGGTTTTTTGGCATTTTTATTATTATTATATTATTTATATTATTAATATCTAATTAGTTAACTTTAAAATTATTGTATTTTAATTAGAATAATTTTTTTTAAAAAATTAAGTTTTATTAAAATTCAAAAAAAATTTATAATATTATTTATTAAATTATGTTTTATAATTATATTAATTATTGCTTTTATATTTTTTAAATTGTTAAATTGTTATTTTTTTAATTTAATATTTTTATAACTAAATATAATAGTATTTTACTGTATTTTTAAAAATTAATATATAATTAATAAACAACTTTATAATATATACTTAAATTGTTTTTTTTTTTAAATATTGTTTTAAATTATATTTAAATATTTAATATTATAATAATATTATGTTAATAAAAAATTTTTTTTTCAATTATTTTAAATTGTTATAAGTTTTTTTTATTTATATTATTGTAATAAGTTTATTTAATATTTTTTAATTATTTTTTAATATAATTGTTTTGTTGTTTTCTTATTTTATAAGATAAAACTGGTTTAATTATTTTAAAATCTTTGTTTTTAGACATTTAAATATTTTTATATTTAATTTTTTGTTATTTATAATTATTTATAATTTTAACTTTTTATCTTATAATATTTTAAATAATAATTGTATAATTATGTAAATATTATTAATAATTTTTGCTTTATTATAATTAATTGTCAGTTTTTATTATGTTTTAATAGTTTTTATATATTTAGTTTTGTATAAATAATTAATTTTAATATATATTGTATTTAATAATAATAATTAGTTTTATATTTTATAGAATTTTATTTTATTTGATTAATAATACTTAAATACATAATTGTAATATTTGTATTAAAATTAATTAGTTTAAATAATATAAGTAATTATTATATATTATTTTATTTAAAACTTTGTTTTTTAATTGTAATTTGTAAATTTTATTATTAAGTATTTAGTAAAAATAAAATTTATTTTTTTATTTTTTTACTTTGATATAATATAATAATATCTTATTTTTAATATTGTATTTTTTTGTAATATTATAATATTATTATTAACTTCTATTTTTTATGTTTTTATTAAGTTATATGTTTTTTTAAAAACATAATTACAAATTTTATTTTTGTTATTAATTTATTTAAATATATTTGTATTTTTGGTTTTATTAATAATATTAATTAAAATAATATTTTGTCTTATTATTTAATAAATAAATAAAACTAATAATATAAATAAATTATATTTTTTTGATTTATATTGTTAATTTGATTAATGTTTTAAATAATAAATTATTATATTTTATTAATTTATTTGTTTGTAAATAATATAATAATAATAATAATAATAATAATAATAATCTTTTTACTTTAAATTTTTGGCGTATTTTGTTAATATATTATTTATAAAATATATTTTTTGGTCTAATAATAACTTTTTTAAACACTTATATTAATAAATTAATTTTTAATCTTATTAAGTTTGAGTTTGTTTTTTATTTATTTTTATTTTTAACTATTTGGTAAAATAAATCATTATTTTTATAATATATTAGTTGTTTTTAATAGTAATTAACAATAGTTGGTTTTAATGGTTTTATAGTTTTAATATTAATTTTTTGGTATAAATTATAACTTTTTATATATTAAACTATATTTTAATACACAAATAACTAATAATAATGTTTTTTTATTTTTTTATAATTGTTTTTTAATAAATTTATCTGTTATTAAATTTAAATATATATTAAACAAAATTGTTTTTATTTTTAATAATTGCTTTAATTTTATTAAATTTGTTAATATAATATATTGTTTTAAATAAAATAGTTTTTAACTTGATTTAAATTCTTTTTTGTTTTTTTTAAATAATTTTTTTTAAATTAAAATATTAATGAATATTAATATAAATATTAATATAATTATTTATTTATTTTTCTGTTTATTAAATATGATTTATGTTTGTTTTATTCTTAATAAATTGTTAATATTGGTCTTTTTTATAATGTATTTTGAATTTAAATTGTTATAATACATTATTTTATTGTAAATATTTTTTTTAGTAATAATTTTTAAAATAATATTAATTTTTATAGTTAATATATAAATTAAATAGTTGGCAAAAATAATATTTTCAATTTAAAACTATTTAATATATTATTAAATAATTTAATTTAATGGTTTTATGATTTTTTTAATTATATTTAAGCTTTTATTAGCATATATTATTAAATATTCTTAATTATTTAATTTAATATATAATAAATAACTTGGACTACACTCGTTAAACGCGTTAATAAAAAATAAATAAATAACTTTAAATATTATTTTAAATATATTAATATTACTATAAATTTTTTATTAAAGCTTTTATTAAATAATATTTTAAATAATTAAATTGTTTTTTTGTTTATTTATATATTAAATTTTTAATCAATAACTAATATAAAAAAATTTTAAAAAAACCTTTTTTCTCTTTTATTTTTATAACTATAACTAAAACAAAAAATAAAAAAAGTTTAAACATTACTTTTTTTATAGTAATTAATAAAATTTTAATTAAAAAGTGTTTTTTTATTATTAAAGTAGTTAAATAAAATGTTTTGGCTATATTTTTTTTAAATATTAGTAGTAAAAAGCTGTCTTTAATAATTTTTAAACCATTTTTTTATCTTTAACTAGTGGTTTTTTCTCAATCAAAGTTTTTTTTCAAAAGACATATTTGAATTAATCTTAATATTATTATATTGAATTTTTTTATGATTTTAGATAAAATTTTGAATAAAATTTTTTTAATAACAATCAGCTTTTTTTCTGATATAGATAATAATAATAACAATATATCTTCCAAAATAAGCCAAAATTAACTACTGTTACTTATAAAAAAAAATACAAAAAAAAGTAAAAAAAATAGATTATAAAAATAGTCTAATAAAAAAATAATATTCAGTAAATAAACATATTTTTAAGAATGTGCATATTTACAAAAAATAAGCATATTGCCAAAAAATTACAACACATTTTCAAAAATGTGTATATTTATAAAAAATGAGCATATTTTCAAAAAATCATGGCATATTGCTTAGAAATAAACATAATTCTAGAAAGTAGTATAGAAAAAAAATAAAAATATATAAAATTTCGTATAATAAGAATTATATATATATAATAATAATATTAAAAGTGAGAAAGATATTCAATTTACACTTAAACAAATTTTTAATTAGTTAACAATAAATATTCATAACATATTTTTTTCTTTAAAAAATAATTTTTTATATTTTAAAAAAAAATTATCTAAATATCAAATAAAATTATTGCTTTATCATTTAATTTATGTCATTTTTATTATTGGATTAAAATTATTATTTTTTATTTTTCTTTTATTTTCTTTCCTTTGTTTTGTATTGTGTACTAATTAATTAAAAAATTAAGTATTAAAATATTGATATCAAGAATAACCTGGTAAAAAACTCATAAAATAAAGATAAAAACTTAAAAATAGCTTATCAAAAAAGTATAACTGTCAGATTAAACCAGACTTTACACTAAAAAAAAATTCAAAAAACAACTACCAAATAAATCTCTGTCTATTATACAAAAAATTTCACAAATTTAAAAAATTATCAATAGTATTATTAATTATTAAATACCAAATTATGAGTTTGTTATTTGTTTTAATATCTTAAATAATCATCTATAATATTACTAATTATATTATTAACTATGATGTTTTTTGATAAATTATTGCTAATCTTAAAAGCAAAACAATTTATTAAATTATTTAATATTAAAAATCAAACTAATCAAATAGAAATTAAAGCAATTTCTTTTTTTTTGTTTTTTGGTACTATTTTTAATAGTGTTTAAAAAATAATTTCTAATTTTTAAAAATTCTCTAAATAAATAGTTTCTACTTTAATGTCTGGTTTTATTTTTAAGATTAAATTGGCTTTTGTTAATTTTTTGTTTTATTTGTTGTTTTATTTTGTTGGCTTAAGTCAGTTTTAAAAAACAATATTAAGTTATTTTATGTAAATTTTGCTTTCAAATTTTTTTTGGCTATAGTTATTAAAGTTTTAATTAGTAGTTTTTTCTTTTTACACTTAAGATTACAAAAACTTCTGTAGTAGCTTCTGGTTTTTTTTTCTTTATTTTTATTGCATTTTATAATATTTTTCCTAATATATTTTTTTATAACCAAATTAATCAATTTTTTTTGGCTATATTGTCTTTAAAATCAATAATATAATTTTTTAAATTGGTAATTATATCTGTTTTATTTTTTATTTATCTAAGTTTTATTATTATTAATACTTTATTGTTATAATATTTAATTTTTATAAGTTTTTATATTTTACTATAGTTAAAATTAAAACTTTGTACAAATATTATATTTGGTAAGAAATTTCTAAATATTATTGCTACTATAAATATTAAAGTTTAGAATATTTATTTAAAAATTATATAATATTTTTACCTCTTTTTTTAAGTTATTTGTTAAGTTTTTTATTGGTTTTAAGTTTTTTGTGTTATTTTTAGTGAATAAATTTTATATTAAAGTTTTTACTTTTTTGATTTTTTTTTATGTTGTCTTTTTAATTGTTTTTATTATTAATCTTAAATTTGATTCTAAATTAAAGTTTTTGGAATTACAAATTAAGATTCTGATTAATTTAATAAAATTTATTATTAAACTTATTAGTTTCTTGATTATTTTGGTTATTTTTTTTTGTTTGAAAATATACACAAAAATTACAAAATTAAAAAAAATTTGCTTATTATGCTTAATGCTTTTAAAAACTTTGTTTTTTTTTAATTAATATATTTAAAAACTTTGCTAGTCTTAAAACTAAAGTTGAATTTAATAATATAGATAAAAATAAGTTTAATATTATTAAAGCACTTTCTTTAAGTAAAAAAACATGTAACTGTATAATTACTTTGTAATAAATATGTAACTTTAAAGTTAGAAGTAATATTAAAAAAATTAAATTGTTTTTTAGTAAGTTTTTTTTTAATTCTAAAAATTTGAATAATATTATTATAAAACTTAGTAAACTAAATTTACTTTTGATTTTTTTTGATTTAGCTTAATATTTTAATTAATTTAAATAGTTAATTATATATAAAAAATACATGATTTATATTTAATTTAAATTATTTAGTTTAGTTTATTGTATTAAATAATGTTTGAACATATTTTGTTAAAATATAAAAAAAAAGTTAATATAATATTAAATTATATTTAAAAATATTTTAACAAATTATTAATAATATTCAATTTTTATAAACTAATTAATTTTAAAAATTTTTTAATCTTTATTATTTTGTTTAAATTTTATTTTTTTAATAATATATTTTAAATATTTGTTAATATTAAATTTTTATTTAGTATTCTTAGGTTATTTAAATACTTATTACAAATAATACAAATATTTATTAAATATAATTAAAAATATATTAATATTATTTAAGTAAATAATTATTAATTTTTATAATATTCCTATATATATTATATTTATATATTAATTAAGTTAAATAATAAAGAAATTCTTTGTCTTTTTAATTTTATAATTATGATTAAAACAAAGAGTAAAAAAGCTGCAACTAATATCTTTTTTTTAATATTTCATAAAGTTATAACTAAACAAGTTTTTTGTTGTTGTAAAAGCAATTAAACAAAATATCTTAAAAGCTTTTTTTTAGCTAATAATAGTAAAAAGCTGTTTTTAGTGACTGTTAAAACATTTTTTCTATTTTTAACTGGTTTTTTATCAGTCAAAGTTCTCTTAAAAAGACATATTTGAATTAGTTTTAGTGTTGTCTTTACTCTTATCAAAAGTCCAAAAGTTTTTAATAACAGACTAGTTAACAAGTTGGTTTTCTAATTATTGCTATTATATTTAATATTATTAATACTACTTTTTTGAAAATAGCCAAAAAAACCAAGAATTTTAAATAGTAGAAGCAGTTATTTACTTTTGTTATTGTTACATTAAATCTTTTTGTGGTTTTAGATAAGATTTTAGATGAAATTTTTATTGTATTATTTAATAAGTTATCTAAAATAAGCCAAAATTAATCATTAACTGTATTGCTAAATGTAGTTTTTTTTGGCAAATTATTATTGGTTTTAAAAACAAAACAATAATCTTTTATTAAATTACTTGTTTTTAAGAACTGAATTAATCAAATAGAAACTGATTTATTTCTTATACTGGTATTACACTTAGAAAAGAGAAAAATAATACATAATCAAAAAAGAGAAAAATACATGACTATAAATTAGCCAATTAGAATAGAAAAAGAGAAAAAGAGAATTTTTCAGAAAATTCTAGATGTTTCAAGAAATCCAGAATTATTCAGAAAATCCAAGATATTTCAGAAAAGTTGAGAATTTTTCAGGAAATCCTGAATGTTTTAGAAAATCTAGCAAAGAAAAAAAGATTTCTTATGTAAAGAGAATTATGTATATATAGTAATAGCATTAGAAGCAAGAAAAAACAGATTTTACTCAGAATAAAAAATCTTATTTCTATCTCAATTTCATTACTTCAAGGATAGTTACTATTAACAGAAGTGAAAATCATCAAATATTAAATAAAACATACTTATTACTCTACCATTCATGTTATTATTACTCAATTGAAAATCTGACTCAACTTCTCATTATTAACACTTTATGTTAATAATATTTAACACTTTATATTGATAATATCTAATACTTAATCATGTTGGAACAATAGTTCTTAATCATGGCTATTAATAGGATACTAATTGTTTTTGTTTTGGCTTAATTTTCTTTATTTTATTTATTTTATTTTGTTTCTTATTGTTTACTAATTGATTGAAAGATCAAGTACTGAGTTACTAATATTAAGAATAACCTGATAAAAGACCCAGCAATAAGAGTAAAACTTTGATATATATTAACAGATAACTTACCAAAAAGGCACAACTGTTAGAATAAACTGGCTATCATGCTGAAAACAGAAATTGGGAAAACTACTTAAGAAATACCACAAACATTAGCCAATAAATCTCTGTCTATTATACAAAGAACTCAATCCAAAACCTTCAGATATTACCAATCATATTAGCTATTGAGTACTAAGTTATGGGTTTGTTATTTGTTTTGAAACCCCAAATAATCATCTGTAATACTGGTTTTTGGTGTTGTTGCTAATAGTACTTGAAAAATTATTTCTAGTTATCAAAAATTTATTAAATAAATAGCCTTTACTTTAATATCTAATGCTATTTTTAAGATCAAATTGACTTATATTAAGACTGTTTTTTAGTTAGTATATGGTTTTTTAGATGTAAAATCAATGTCAAAAAACAATATAAAGCTTTTTTATATAGAGTTTGCTTCTTAAGAGTTTGTAGAAACTGCTTTTTTAATTGAGCTTATGAGCTTTGTTTATTTAATCACTCTTAAAATTGTCAAGTTTTTGGTGGTTTCTGAGTCTGATTTCTTTTTTGCTGCTGTTGTGTTATATAATATGTTTTTAAGTATATTTGCTGTTAATATTAAGACAGCTTTTAGTGTATTTGGTAAAGTTGTTTATATTGTGCTAAGCCTGTTAATGTTTAATAATATATAGTTGTTTACTTTAATAAAATAGGCTTTGTTGTGTCTGTTTTAAATTATTAGTCAGTTTTAATAAGTAAAAATAGTGTTAAAATCTTCTTCTTAATAAATTAAAATAAAATTATTCTGTTTTATAATAAGTTTAAGACCAAGTTGATTAACTTTTTTTTTGGTTGTACTGTTTTTAAAATCAATAATATGATTTTTCAGATTGGTAATCAAACATGTTTTATTTTTTACTTTTTTAATTTTGGTTATTGTTTTTAATTTGTTTTGATTATGTTTGAATTTCAAATTAATTTAAATACTATAGTTTTTAAGACTGATATACTGCTGTATCTAATAGATAACTTCTGGTTGTTAGTATTGTTTTAAGTATTAAAAAATAGATTATTTGGCAATAGACTATAAAGTTTCTTTATCTCTCTCCTTAAAACTCTCAAGGTATTCAAACCATGTTTTATCATCTTTTTATTTTCATTATTATATTTATTAAGTAATATGCTAAGATTTTTGTTCTTCTAAATCCTCTTGGGGTTTTTTTTTTGGTGGCTTTTGCTTTTCTTTCTGTAATTGTTGGTAATTCTTTGATTTTTTTTTAGTTAAAATTTTTAGAATCTAATTTGGTTAAGTTATTGGTTTTGGTCAAATTAATTACTAAGTCTATTGATATATTAATTATTGTGTTTGAACAATTTGTTAAAGATAATCTTGTATCAAGCAGTGTTCTTAGTTTTTAAGTCAATAAAATTTTAGTATATATAAATACTTTTAGCAAAACTGTAAATAAACTAAAATGAAATATAGTTGTTCTAAGTGATAAATATAATTATATAGACATTGACATGTCTGGTCCTTATGTGAATTTGTTTATTATTAATAATGATATATTTTTTAATTTATTGTTACTTTAAAAATATAAACTGGCTAATGTTAAATTTAATATTTTTAAGACAGTTGATTGGTTAATAAGTTTGGTTCTTAATAATGCTATATTATTTAAAATTGTTTAAAAAATATCTTTTTTAAATAAGTTTTTTTCTAAAGCATTAACATAGTGTGTTTTTACTTGGTCTGAGTAACTGATTACAAATAGAAAAAGCATAAATTGCATTTAATTAGAACTTTTAGTTTTGGTTCTGTATATTAGATAGCAATTGGATTACATTTATTAAACTTTAATAATAATAAAAATTAAATAATATTATTTTAAACTTATAATTTTTATTTTAAATAGTAAATATTTTTTTTTGATTATTAATATTTATTAATATTTATTATTTAAGTTTAATATAAAATCTTTTTTTTTTGTTAAAAACATTAAACAGTTTTTGATTACTATAATTGAATATTATTTTTATGTATAATACTATTTAAATTTTAATAATATAAAAAAAGCAGAAATTTTCATTTTTTTTTGTATAAGAATTATTAATAATAATTATAAACTTATAAAAAATTAAATTAAATTATTATCTAACATTTATTGTATCTTTTGTCTAATAATTTTATGGTTAACTGGTAAAATTCAATAAGCTTTTTGCTTCTTGGCTTCTGCTTTTTCAGTTTTAATTTGGTGTTGCACCAAATCAATTCTTTCAAATTTGTTTTTACTGGCAAATATATCTGCATAACTGCTGATTAAAAACACAAAAAAACATTACAAATCTGTACTATGCTAATCATTTGCTTAATAATTTTATTGGTTGCTATCTATTTATATTTTATCTGTTGCAAAATTATATAAAATAAAAAGGTATAATCTACACTTAGTAAAATAAAGCAATGAACATTTACCCTTGTCATTCGGACCTGTGTTCGTAACTACATCTGAACCCCAAAATTAGTATATTTGTCCATTTTTCTTGAGATCAACCAGAAGAAAGCACCCCCATCGTATACTTGAGAAACCAAATCATTTTCAGATTGTATTTGTTAGACAATAACAGATTATTATTATTTTGCAATTCCAACAATATTCTTTTTTCTTTCCACAGGGTAAGGAACAGCTCCTTTCTTAGAATGTTTTCGGACATTTTCTTCTTTTGTTTTCTGCGAATTGAGCATAATTTGTTTTTTCTTTTGTGCATTTTTGATCTCCTGTGGTATATTACGATTCCTGTTTTCAAATGAATTTTGTATTGTGATAATAATTTTGATTTGTGATAACATGATAAAATCAAGTAAATTCTTGCCAACCTGGAAATTCGCCGAATTTCGGGGAGAGTTTTATAACGTTCCTTGAGACTTTCGGAATATGCCAAATAGGCTTGCTCTCGATAATCTTTCTGGAGAATATGATAAACATTAGGTGAGAGTGCAGAAGAACTAAGAAAAATCAAGAATACTCACCATGCCCAATTTTTCGGATGCTTTAGCTTTCCATAATCTTATATTTCCATCATCAGATCCGGATAGCAAAAACTTAGCATCCATACTATATTTCACACAAAATATTCTTTGCATTCGTTTTGTGTGGTAAACATCTCGACTGTGGCCTTCGCGAGCCTTATATATCCGTAATGTTCGATCATATGAACCAGTAACTATTTCTTCACCCGTAGGAGAATAATCTACATCTAACCTATAAAATAATAATTGAAAGTCAGTTTTAATTCATTCTTAATTCCCCTTATAATCAAGTATACTCACAATGCAGCGACATGGTCTTTCAAAACATTCAATGCAATGTCCATTTTCCTCATATCATAGATATAGCAATTTTGATCTTCATTCGCCTTGAAAGACCATTGAATTTAATTCCATTAGATGCTCCGAAAGGTGACCTGTAATTTGTCCCAAGCATACACTTACTGCCGCTATAGTGAACGCTTCCATTGGGTTCCATGCGATAGCATTTGTTTTCATCTGAAGAAAATTTCTCAGTGTTTGTTAAAATAATGTTACCAATATGTATCAAGCCTGTTGAACTCAACAAACCTGTAAAATTAACTTGGTCAAGGGTGAATTAGTCCTAAGATCGTACATAATGATCGAACGATCAGTTCCGCAACTGGCCAGTATACTAACTTCTGTTTGATTGAATTTTACGGTATTGAGTGTATCTTCACCCCACTTCAGGGTTTTAACGGGTTCTGATCTATTTAAAAAATGATTCTCAGTAAAATGATAACAAGTGATAATCAAAAACTAAAGCATTTCGGAGGACCTTGCTTCGTCCCAAATATCAATCTGCGACCCTGCTGTGGCAAAAATTGGATCATACCGATGGTGATCAATCGCACTAAGAGCGATAGATAATGCGAAACTTTAGCGTAGTCTTAGCGTCTTGAAAAGGCTTAACGTTGAATTCGTACCTGAATGCAAATTTCCCGAGATAAGTCTCAACCGGCTATAATAAACTAGGAAAATTAACCATTATATTTGATAAATAAAAGTGCTTATAAAAATAAAAAAGTACTTCATCGTCCATTTCATTTGGATTCCATAATTTGACGGTCTTGTCTACACCACAAGATAGGTAACGGTCAGCCTTTGGAATGCAACAAGTACCTTTGACAATACCCTTATGTCCATTTGCTTTCCAAAGACATTTTTGTTGAGCCAAATCCCATAACCTTATCTCTGAAAGATTAATCTCATTAAAATATAGTTCTTTTCATTTCAACAAGAGATATCAGATTTACCTCCGTCACCACTACCCGAAATCAAGGTGGATAGCTTATTAGGGTGTTTACCCAGACAATAAACGCCGTCGGCATGACCATTCAAGGCCCCAACGAAGGGTTTCGCAAATAGACGTTCAAGCTTAACTGCGTTTAAGGCCCGAGTATATTCACGAGCTTGTTCAAAAGGATGTTGAACTGGATTAAAGTTTCGTTTTATTTTATGGAGGTCATGGGATCTATCACGCACATATTCTTCCGTTGAACGTGAAAGAACTTTAACTTTCTATAATAAAAAGGAAAAATATTAGTCAAACGAATAGTGTTAACAATAAGTAGGCATCTTTGATTAGACCATTTTAACGTAGAAAAGTTCGGGGAGCTTTTGTTTCAAAAATTTTTTTACAAAATTTGACGATGAATATCCGATATTTGATATTGATTTAAAATGATGAATGATGCGTCATGAAGAATATCTAAGAGCGGACTATAGTAATAGAATAGCACATTTAAAATGAGCAGCTTTATTTTAATTATGTCACTGTTTCTCCAGTTCCTGAGCTCGTTCATCTGCCGCTTTATTACAACGTTCAACCAAGAGAAGCATCGCTTTAACAAATTCAACAAGTATTGGCAAATGAGGTTCAGGCCCAAGTATATCATCCACTGTCCATTCCGCGACTTGACCCGCAGGAAGGGTAGAATTATTCTTGAAAGCATCACGATTTAAATCATTAAGGATCTACGAAAAGGAATAAAATCTTTAGTCTGTTTGGCCTTTTAACGAAAAGTCAGCCATGCACACTTGCCTCTAAATTATAATAGCGTTTTCCATCCCCAGTTCTACCTTGAACTTTTTTTGAATTAGACTGTTTAACAAGCGGCAGCTGTTCCACAAGCGTTAATTCGGCAACAAATGGATAATGGAGCTTAAATCTTGTAACATCCTTAAGATTAATTGATTTCACATGTAAATAGTCGTGTACATTTTCGAAAGTAATCACGCGACTGGGTGGATGGACCGACGTCTTTTTGATGAAGGTCGAGAATGGCTTAACATCATGGCGGATACTTTTTCTAACTGCCAGACTCATTTGAAAATCAAATTTTCTTATAACAAAAATGAGTTTATTACTTTGAGCGGCATAAAATTATTACCAAGGATCTTATCATATAAATTATAATTTCTAACCTGTCCAAGACACTCCAGTCGACATCAACAAGCCGCTGCCATCGTAGCATGACTTTTTCAAGTGAAACGAAACCCATATTCACATACATAGAAACAGGGATGTAGTTTCCATGAGGTGAGTTGCGTGCTTCTGCGTTGATCTCAAAGAAAGAAGACCTCGAGTAGGGCTTAGTTGCTAGAATCTCAGTGAGCAGTTTTATCAACCGGGCATCGTCTGAGACCCTAGGTCAGAAAAAAGAAACAATATTTAAAGGCGTTTTACATATAATATTATAAGACCATCAGGAGGGCTGTAACTTACTGAGATATTACTACTTACACATCTGTGAACATAGGGGATATGCCTAATTGCCCCATTAAAACATCTTTTAGATCGGTAAATTCCCAATACTTTGTGGTAACATGTGGTGGCACTTGTATAAAAAGTACCTTTCCCAAACTAGAAAATGTATTTTCAAATATTTAAAAGATTAAAAAAGATATATCAAGCTCAATCTGAAACACTTACTGTCCATAAAACTTTATTTCTCCTTTATGTGCACGAGCATGTTCGAGTCTAATAATATACCAATGATAGATTAAAGAAAAGAATACTAAAGAATACTACCTTTCATTATTAAGAAAGTTAATCACCCTTCAGTAAAAACATTCTTCATTTGCTCAAAATTATAATTTCTTACTCTACACAGAAAAGATGAATTAATCACAAATTAGGATTAACCAAAAAAACTTAGCGGGCTTACAGTTTCCCGTGAGTAAGAGAAGTTTCGGATTGGTGGCCAGCGACTTCCTTACTATTTGGGTTTTTCTCCAAAACGATATTTTTAACTTGGACTTTAATGTTCTTTCCTTTGGATTTTTTTTCTTCCTCAGTTTCTGCTAAAATCCTTGTTTCGGGATAGATATCAGAGCTACTGGATACTAAATCAGAATCGAAACTTGTATTTCCATCTCCTTGGGCACGTGCTCGGCGCATTTCAGCAAGTCTTGTTTTTTTAGCATCTTTGCGGGCAAGACGTTGTTCTTCGGTGAGGCGCAAGATTTGATCCGTTCCCGCTTCATTATTCTGTGCTTCACCTTGCTGAACGGGCACTACTTCAATTGGTGGTCGACTTGAATCCTTTTTTTCGAATGAACCGACACTCCAAAATTCTGATCTTGATGGCATCGATTTATCAAAACTAGAAAAGGGTTTGGCTCTCGCTGATGCGTTGGAAGTAATGGCTTGAGGCCGTGGTCGATTACCACCTACAGAAGGAAAAGCATTAAACGACGCGGTTTCGATATTGGGTCTTGTCCATGATTCGATTCGAGTTTGAGAAATAGGGGGCCAATTACTTTGTTGATCAATGAAATTACGCTGTGGTTTAGCGATCTGTTTTGACATTATAATTAATGATACATTCTTTTCTTTTATCATTCGGAGACAGTTTTCGAATGTAACTTACTCCTTTTTCCTTTATATTGCTTCTTGAGGGCTCTGCGACTGAAGCTTTGGGATTGACCTGTTCCACTTCGGGTGGTAAATCATACTCTCCAGTTGCTTCATTCTTTGTCACCGCCACCAAAACGTGAGGATCTTTGGCCGGCACCTGGAAATAGTTTCTAAAATATTTATGTCCCTTAAGCGGATGAAAATGAAGCTTAAAAAAAACTTTCTGGTTGGGATAGTGCACAAGAGGTATTTTTTTGGGCTTAAAGGGTGGTTGAAGCTATCGACACAGGATAGAAAATCAAAGTTAAAACATTTTAACTTTAAAATTGTGATAGGGCAAAAAAATAAAAATAAGATCTGTCTAAAACTCACGTAGAGCGTTTCAAGCGTTTGTAGCCTTTTTATAGCTTCCGCAACATTTCGCGGGTTTATTCCGGTAATATCAATTTTCTATCATGTGCAAATAAAAAATCTATAAAAGAGCAAGTCCAAAAATAAAAAATTCCATTTATTGTAATATTTGATACTCGCCCTCTCTTCTAATATTACGTCACCCTCAACTTCAGTTTCTTTACTAATTTCTGCCCAATAATCGACAGGTAGATATGCCTTCCTGTCTGTCCACCCTAATACATCTTCTGGATTCTCGACACGATCATCAAATATGAAAGTATCATTGAATCTTTTATCATCTTCATTTTCCAAGATTTCATTGAACTGTTCTTGACTATCATGAAAATTTAAAGGTTGAAGCGGGGCCATTGAGTAAGAATTTTCGGGTTTCCTTCTCCTTGATGGAACAATGAGAACTTGTTTGGCCTTAGCTGACTAGTAATAATAAAACTTTTTAGTATAATATATTTTATCCATAAAATTAGCAGCAGATTATTGAAATAATTACTCCATCTAGCAATATCTTTTGAACAGCCTGACGCCTGTATTATGTTGATCTACGAATTAATATAGATTCCCCGGTATTGATGTTTTCATCATGTTAAAAAATTTTCTTCTTACGCCTCATCCAGTTGATCATGAGATGTTCCTTTCAATTCGAATATCTTCCAATGTAATAATGGGAAAAAGTATTAAATTTTATTATTTTGAATGGTTAGTGTTGATGAAAACGTATCGTATAGTGAAATAGCTTATAAACCTGTTTAGCGGCTGAAAAGGTGATTGTTGTGTGGAATCTTTTTTCGATGTCGCTAAATAATAAACATGACCCATTTTAACTTGAGTTAATAAATTTTAAATAGACTAGAGCCCCAAACAATTTTGATTTCTTGGTAGAGTGATAAACAAAAACTACTATAAAACCAAGAGTAACTTAATAAAAAAGTGAACTTGAACCTAAATTTTTCCTCAAATTCTTTAACAAGGCTTTCACTCCAATCCCATATAGTATGTAATGTAAAGGTGAATTGTTCTGATTGGCGTCGGACACTGGGAAATGGTTCGAAATCCATGGTAGTGAATGTAGAATATAAAATATCGATGAAAACCAACTTGAAGTCACATGCATCATTGTTTTGTAACATATCAATAAAATGCAATGACTCATAAAGTGACGTATAATTTAAATGATCAACATTAAATAGAAAAATGTGACGTCTATTTAATTAGTGAAAAATTCTCAAGTATAAATGCCAATTCTGGTTTTTACAACTACTATTAAACATTGTTACAGTTTAAGAATTTAGCAAAAAGAATCATAAAAATAATACAAACTATTCAATCATAATATAGCACAGTAATAATCTTAGAAAGGTAATGATTAACATAGTAGCAAACACCATCTCGCGATAGTGGCAAACACCAGTTTACAATAGCAGCCAACACCAACTGGTGATAGCAGCAAGCACCAGGTTGAAATATCAAAAAGAAAGTATTTTCTCGTAGAACTACAAACATGTATATA